>JAWDGP010004303.1:450000-461408 GCA_033675545.1 Elysia crispata | reverse complement strand
TGTTAGAACTGGTAGTAGTAGTAGTATTAGTAGTAGTAGTAGTAGCAGTAGTAGTAGTAGTAGTAGTAGTAGTAGTAGTAGTAGTAGTAGTAGTAGTAGTAGTATTAGTAGTAGTAGAGTAGTAGTAGTAGTAGTAGTAGTAGTAGTAGTAGTAGTAGTAGTAGTAGTAGTAGTAGTAGTAGTAGTAGTAGTAGTAGTAGTAGTAGTAGTAGTAGTAGTAGCAGTAGTAGTAGTAGTGGTAGTGGTGGTGGTGGTGGTAGTAGTAGTAGAAGTAGTAGTAGTAGTAGTAGTAGTAGTAGTAGTAGTAGTAGTAGTAGTGGTAGTAGTGGTAGTAGTAGTAGTAGTAGTAGTAGTAGTAGTAGTAGTAGTAGTAGTAGTAGTAGTAGTAGTAGTAGTAGTAGTAGTAGTAGTGACAAAAAGATATATACAGAGATCATGAAGTAGGAGGACAAAGTAAGAAAAAGAGTGACGAGAGGCTATATATCTAGGAAAGCAGTGGATTACTTCTGGAAGCCATCGGAGAAAGAGAGAAAAAAAAAAAGAGTAAGTAAGGAAAAAATGGGATTTAGACCATTACGTAGGGGGAAAAGGAAGCCGATTTGAGGAAGGTAAAAATGGGATAGAGACCATTACGTGGGGGAAAAGGACCTTATGTGAAGAAGGAAAAAAGAGTATAAAACTAGATATCGCTGATTGAGAAAAACCAGTGGAGGGGCAATAGGAGGGATATAGACCACCAAGTAGAAAAAAAAAGGAAGAAAGTCACTGGTAACTAAAATATAAAGGAATTGAAGAAAACTATGAAAAGTCATCGGATTGAAGAAAAAGGAAGAAATGCTAGAGGTCATTGATTTGAGACAGACTAAAGAAAATCAAGGTAAAACCAGCGGATAGGGAAATGAAAGAGAGGGCATAGGGTCAACAGGGTAGGAGAAAAAAAAATAAGATTTGAGGCCGCTGATCTACATCAGATTCAATTTAACTCATAGGATAGAGAAAAAGGGGGATGAAATTTGAGGCCACAGATTCTAGGACAACAGAGAACTAATTGAAGCCATTAGATAGTTTAAAGACAACGGCAGAAATCTAGATCACCGGATAGGAGGGAAAAAAATAAAAGGATTGTTACTATCGATTAGAAGACAGAAGAAGAGAATGATGAACCGGGAGCTATCGGATAGAGGTAGTAGTAGTAGTAGTGGTAGTAGTAGTAGTAGTAGTAGTAGTAGTAGTAGTAGTAGTAGTAGTAGTAGTAGTAGTAGTAGTAGTAGTAGTAGTAGTAGTAGTAGTAGTAGTAGTAGTAGTAGTAGTAGTAGTAGTAGTAGTAGTAGTAGTAGTAGTAGTAGTAGTAGTAGTTGTTGTTGTTGTAACAGCAGCAGTAGTGGTGGTAGTAGATGAAAAAGAAGTAAGAGCAGTTTATATCCCAAAAACTAACCTAAATGTTCTTTTAGCAATACAACATTTTATAGAATTTGGTGCAGCGAGTGTAGAATCCTTGTAAGAGTAAAACCTATGTCTAACCATCTGTTGTAAAGAAATTGTCCACACAGACTTGCAAGGTAGTGCCTAGAACTACTGTTGATCTAGCTCGATGTTTAGATCTAGACAAAGCATAGGTTTATGGATTTAGATCTAGCGTTAAAGTAGATTATTAAGGTCTCAATCTGTATCAAGGGGTAGTTTAAATTAACGGGAAGGCCCACATCTGACTAATACCAACTCTATATCGAGATAATGTCGTTATAATTGAAGTTTACTTTGAGAGAAGTTTGTTGCTAATGTACACAAAGAGATGGGACTGTCTGCTATTAGCGAAAATGTCTTACATAAGGGAAAAGAGGCTTATAAATTTTTTTACAGTTCTCGAAGGTTAGAAATTTATGGGTTCATTGGAATGGGGCTTAATTTTTGCAATGTTTTGAATTCTTAAGTTCCCCCATAGATGGAAATAATATAAATTAATCCAGCTCCGACCGACCGACCAAAACATTGTATATCTTTAACTATAATCATATGATAACAATAACTGCTTCTTTAATAAAGAAAACCATGAAAATAACTTGACAGAAGTCCAATATCAAGCTATAAACAGATTTTGCGGGTGCCAATTAGCCACGCTCAAAAAAATTGATTCGCTGAGTAATTAACTTTCACTTCTTTATAAATTTTCAAGGGTATGTGTAATGAGCGAGTTTGTCATCCTTGTTCTTGACCTATACAAGAATACGTTATATTTTTCTTGCTCTGTCTTTGCAATTAAAGAATTAAATACAAGTTGAAATGATTCTTAACATCTTTATTGGTTGTAAACATGAGACGAATATCACCGAGTAATTCAAGAATGGTAGCAATAAATTTGCTCGCTTTACAAATTCAGATAAGGGGTGAAATATGGGAGCTTCGGGTCTAAATAAACAGTCATCTTGCCATTTTTTCGATTATGCATATCGTTACAAAATTTGATATTAAGACAAAGATGATTAACAGTTCGTCAGGAAAACTGTGACTGCATATCCAATACAAATTCTGTAAGAATTCGAAGACAGCATAAGCCATACCTTTCCTCCCTCTCCCCAAGTGGAACAAAGCAAATTAAAACTATGGGGGGGGGGGGGGAAGGGAGGGGTCAATTAATGAAGAGCAACAATCACTTTGTTGGAAGTTATGAGTTCTGGTGAGCAGGACTAGATGGATTTGTTGAAAAGATTTTCTCATATGCACGTCTCCCTTTTGTAAGATCTCTCTCTCTCTCTCTCTCTCTCTCTCTCTCTCTCTCTCTCTCTCTCTCTCTTCTTCTTCTTCTTCTTCTTCTTCTTCTTCTTCTTCTTCTTCTTCTTCTTCTTCTTCTTCTTCTTCTTCTTCTGGAAAAATGAAAACATGTCTTCAGTTTATATGGTAGGGAGATAAATCTATTTCATAAAGCATAATAGAACAAAATGAGTTATCTCTCTTCTTTCTGCAAAACGAGGAATAGCCCACTAAAATGACGTTTATATAAAATGCACGCTATTTTATCAAACCGAAATTTATAAAAAAATTTTCAAATATATATTTTCAACATACACGTATTTTTATATTTTGGAAAAACGTATGCATGCTTATCATAATAGGTATCCAAAATCATACTAAGTTAAAAAGCTAGGCCTATGTCCTTAATTCAGCAACCACCTTGCATTCTTAAATTTGTATTTTTATCTAAACATGCTAATAAATTTCTCAAACTTTGGGAGCTCGATATGGAGCCGCAACTCCCAATACTTTACCTGAAATGAAAACCATAAAATGAAGCTTTAATATTCGTTTTAGAGGAGATTTTGATCAGCAGGTGGTTGGGTGCCATCAGAATCTTTTTCTCAGGCACAAAGGTGGAGACTTGAGGGGACCACTTTGCGCGATTGTGACGTCAAGAATTTGAATTCAAGATGGCGACCTACATCAATATCGACCAACGATGCAGCAACTGTTGAATTAATTGTGTGGTTTGTAATCTTAAAACATTTTATTAATTTGCCATTCTTTATCAATGCTTGAGAAATGGTGCATGTGAGTACTAAATATACCCGAGGGATTTTAAACGCTGGGCCTACTTTCATTAAATAGTGCGCGCTTTTGAGCTTCAAAGTGTTTGTTTGAAAGGGAAGTACTCATAATTTCTATCCCATCATTTTGTGGCTTGTCCAGGATCCTGTTAAAATCTAGATCTAGATCTAGCTGCCCAACTGCCATCGCACTGCGAACGAGAGGTTTGTTAACTTCATAATTATGTTTAACGCCAATTGATTGAGAGGTAGATCTCTAGATCTAGATCTAGATTCTAGTTAAAATACTTTAAATAGAATTATTTATGCCATTCATTTCCAAGAGCTGATCTTGCTGGTGTAGGGAATTGTAAATCAAAATACACGTAGTTAGATGTATTCTAATGCTTGCACTAATGACAGTCACACGATACATAAAGCACTATTTAAAATAAAGAGCAAGATGTTCGAAATCTATCAAATCTTGACATTCATTGTTTGGGCTTTTTCCCATTACAATCAAATCTAGAAATTGAAATAGAATTTGATCTAGATCTAGATCTAGATCTAGATGTACATCTAAATATTTTAAATTTTCTAAAATCTTTTGCAAACATCAAGTGGACAATTTCTTCTCTCTGCATCTCTTCCACTCATGATCAGATAGATCTGGCATGTAAATTGTAATTCATTTTTTTAAAAACTGTGATTAATAATATAAATTCTTTAAATTGTGCATCAAGGCTTATAAAGAGATATTTATAATTAAAAAAAAAGCCTGGATCTAGGTCTAGGTTGCTTTAATTAAGATAATTTTATACTTAAACTGATAAAAACAAAAGTGTGCCATGACTATCTCAAATTTCAGTTTTGAATTTAAATCAAGGGACAAGAAAAGTTTATATAGTTCTGACGCTAAACATGAAGCTCACAGAGTAGAAAAAGTAGTGATTTCCATTTAATTCTGTCTGTCAAATTATAAGGTGCCTCAGAATCAGACATCTGAAGAACATTCTTGGTCAGAAAATGAATTTCATTGTCAGAGCTTTTTTGTTGGATGTGCTTAACCCTTTACAGGATAATAAGGCCTACCAACTGCTCTTTTGAAAAAAGACAGTTGAGCTGATCATCGCTCCAATAGTTTATTAGTGAAAAAGACAAAGTAAAGTCGATCATTGGCCAATCAAATTATTCATGTAGATTAACAGGTGGCTCAACTGAGAAAAAATGTCCTTGTGCTTATGAATGGGCACACAGTATGATAACAGTATTAACACCTGTCTTTGTTACATGTCACTTGAAAAAGAACCTCAATGTAGTTTAAATGGTGAAAATCCTGAAATCTTAATTTTAAATTATTAATCTGACCACTGGGCCATGATAGACTCAAACTAGATCTCAATTTGAGAAGCAAATTTTTTTACTCTCATCGCAATTTTATTCATCATTTACTGTTTTACATAGATTAATAAACTATACTACTACTAGACTTTAACAACTTGGCCCCTTTTGCTTCTGAAAACTTTTGATGGATTTTGGGGAAAAAAATTTAAAGTCATCATTTATGATCATTATAAGTTTGTCGTATACTCTATGAAAATTTCTCGACTTTTTTTTTTTTAATTTTTTTTTTAAATGGCCAATAACTTAAATTGTCAAATCTTCTTGTTTTATTTTAAACATTTGACAAGTTGACGTCTTCATCCTGGTATATTCCTATCATCGATTTTGATGCACCGCTATAACTGTATAAGTATCATTAATTGCCTCAAGTTGAAGAGGATCTTCTTAGAACTGAAACCCGCATGTATATCTAAGAGTCTGAGCTTTGAACTCTTCAGCTAAAGCCAAGGTGATGAGAGAGAGGAAATTGCCTTATAAGCATAGGCTAGGCATATCCAAAACTAATAGAAAATGATCAAAGGCATCGTTTTAAGGAAATATTGCAAGCAGTGTTGATAGCAGTATTTAAAATTATTCTTTACTGTTTACATATATATATATATATAATTATACTGTATGACTTTCTCCGAGGCTTCTCTCTTTTTCCTTTCTCAACATGAAAAGAGATCTTATACTGTTTACCGCTTCAATAGCTGCTAAACTGAAGAGGGCATATGCATAGCTGCCAACCAGTAGGTATAATACAGTACGTCTGTCCGTATTGGTGCTAAAATATACGTATTTGGCAGTATCTTGCTAATCGGGGGTAAAATTTCATGCTTGGTGGATTGCTCATAGCTTGCAGCCATGGTGTATTTGTTAAAGTTATGATAAGAGAAAATTATATAAAGTTTACTAATACAATGACCTGTAAATAAGAGATAACCTTATAAATGTTATAAATATCTCAAAAGCTTGTGTTGAAGTCAATATTGATAATTGTACTTAAAGGGCAACATCATCTACTAGGTTTGCAACGACTAATTTTATTTATGTAGGTAAAAATCTGTATTTGGCTTTTCAAACGTTGGCACCTATAATGCATACAGTGAGTTTCAAGCTATTTGTTATTTCAGTACAGACTTAATGTAAAGGAGGGGTGGCTATCATGCAAATGTTTGTAAAAGCTCATGATGGCACAAGTCTGCAATAGAGCTGAAGCAAAGATCATGAAAATTTGCATGAATAGTTCAAACAACCTATTTTTGTCATTGTGGAACAAAATTTTTGCTTGCAGTTACAAATGAATTAAAAAGGCATCTCTTAGCAGTAAGCTCAGGTGAACATTTATTTGATGCTCAGTTGTAATTTGCATATCAGACTGTAAGTGTAAATAGAGTGTAAATGATGCAGCAAAAGATATTTCCAAAATAATGGTCAGCCTATCTTGTGAGAACACAGTCGGTAACTTGCAATTATTGCAATGTATGCTAATCTGACCCTGAGTTGTAAGCCCAGTATTTCAATTGACCTATGAAATGCTCGAGTAGTAGGAAAGAAGGATCTTTACTTTATTTTGTAGCCCATGTTGATGCAATTCACAGTAGTTTTACTTAAATCTCAATGGGCTTTAAAATAGAAAACAAAAAAGTTCAAATAATGAATATATATGTACTCAAGTACTGAGAATTCATTCACAAACTCATGCAAATGATATGTAAATGATTAGACCAGTACATTTGGTCAGATCATGCTTATTCAAGTATGCCTCCTAGTGTTTATATTAGACTTAAGACAGTCTATTGATCTATCGTCTTGGACTAAATTATCATTCATGATGCCTCTTGATTCTGTAGAGGTATGGTATAATGTTAGAGTCAGATGTAGTCACTCATTGTGCTGTGCAGTCTAAAACCTGACAAAGATATGAGTCTAATATAGTTTTGGCTTTTAACAAGACCCTCTTTGTATTTTGACACAGTTTGCTACTAAAAGCAGTGTTCACACTTAGTGAAGCCTCGCAGCAGTTATCTTGTGTGAAATTTTATCAAAATATATGCTGCCGAAGTCAAATTTTCTCCTAGATTCTGTCCTTCCTTCCTTTTCATAAAGCTTCTATTCATGTTTCTAGTGTTGCACCACTTTGCATTTTTGTTCTGAGCAATCAATCACAAAAATTTTCTTAATGTTACTACAGTAGAAGATGACATTTTTAATTGATCAATCAGGACACATTGAAGAAAAGATTATGTCTTTTTTGTGAATCCTTTTTTTTTTTAATTGCATTTACCTCAACTGGATCACATTTCAACAGAAATGGAAAAAAACTCATTCAAAGATCTGAATTAGCCTGGTATTGACAGCATCAAAGGTTTCTTTGCTTAGCCTGGAGGCCATTTACTCTTTCCCAGGCTCAAGGTCCTCACCTTCTGTTCGTATGTATTTTGTTTACCAAGGTGGTACAAATTTCGTGAGGTTATAGATTGCCACTCGCATTCACTCTTCCTTTTCCTCCTCTCTCCCTCGCTCTCTCCCTCCCGTCTTGTTCTCACAAACCATGGTCAGTATCATCCTTACTACCATTAGTTCTTGTTATTCCCTTTCACCCTCTGCTTCTCTCTGACCATTGTGTTGTTGGTGGGCGAGGTTTTTTTTCCCTTTCGTGTATGCTTTAAAACCCTTAATATTACATACACACTGGAACTCCTTATAGTGCTCTTTGTGCCTTTCTCTCTCTCTCTCTCTCTCTCTCTCTCTCTCTCTCTCTCTCTCTCTCTCTCTCTCTCTCTCTCTCTCTCTCTCTCCCTCCCTCCCTCTCTCTTTCTCATTGTTCTCGCAAACAATTATTTCCTCCTAGTCACTTTCGCCCACTGACTCTCTCTGAGCGTTACGTTGTTGGTAGTTGGTAGTTGGTTTTTCTTTTTCGCGTATGCTTGAAAACTCTTATATTAATTACCTACTGGAACTTCTCATTCTACTTTTCTTGCTTCTCCCTCTCTCTCTCTCTCTCTCTCTCTCTCTCTCTCCCTCCCTCTCTCTCGCCCCCCCCCCCCCCCTCTTGTTTATCGCCCTGTCTACCTTTCTGTGCCTCTCTATTCCTCCCCCTCTCGCGTGACAAACTTCCAAACAACCTGTTACAGAGTTAATATTAACCTTTCAGAACTGTAGATGATGGAGTCAAGCCGTGGGGCGTCGTGACCGAAACTAGCCCAAAGAACACATTCCTTCACTGGTGGTGTGGATCTAGATCTTGACTCTAGATCATGTGTTGCATCTTTACTGTGTTCACCACCACCACCACCACCACCACTCTCAAACCCGACAATTATTGACATTTTAATTCTTTACATGGCGAAGCCTAGCCGCCCCAATCCGATTAAAAAGCTCGGATGTCTAATAAGAAAGATTTTGTAAAGCTGCTCGGTTTATTTTCCGGTTGCGTTTACCGAATAAGGTTTTGAACTGCCTGGAGTAGAAATTTTTATCATACCAGGGCAGCAACACGCAACGATCGTTATGTTCGATTATACAGCTTTAGCCGTCCGGGGTGAGTAAACAATGCATCTCAATTGTTTAGTTTTTTTTTTTTTGTGTGTGTGTGCATTGCGTTAATCGTGTGTTGTCTCTTCAGTGGTACTTCACCTAGACTCAGAAGAAATCCAACCGTCAGTATTGCTATATCTACAGTCTTATTCAGCACAATTAATTTCCTTGACAGTGCTCTTTTTATAGTTGGATAAAGTACCAATTTCAATCTATCTATCTGTCTCTCTCTCTCTCTCTCTCTCTCTCTCTCTCTCTCTCTCTCTCTCTATCTATCTATCTATCTATATATATATATATATATATATATATATATATATATATATATATATAGATCTATATGGCTTTAGACTTTAGTGCAATGTCGTGCCGCATCTTAACCGAGCCCTAGATGTGTGTGTGTGGTAAAACGCCGCCTCTCTGCCTTTCACTATGGAATACAACTGTCGAGTATGAAGACATTTTATTCCGGAGCAGTAGCCGTTCGTTAATTAGTGCTGGTTTCATTAGATATGCCTACCGCGAATGGCTGCCTTATTATAGCATTAGATGTTGTGGCAATTCATCTCCCGTGGACTCGCAACCTAATCATAGAATTGTTAATATAAAGTACAATGTGAGTTGTGTGAATCGTGGCGTCTGCTCGCCTAGAGCTAATACTAGTAATAGCATTGCTGGCTTAGTGGTTGGCTTTTTAAGGACAGACACATTTAGATCTACACTTTGTGTGATCACGCATCTGGACAAATAATATTTTCTTTCTCGCATCGCTAATATTTATGTGAAGCTTTATTTTGTTGTAAGTGGCGGCAGTTTGGAGAAATCTCTTTTTTTTTTCGGTTTTGTTATGTCAATAGAAGTAATTTAGATAGGGTCATCACTTTTGTTTCAAAGAAACAGATGCGCATTTATAATTCCCTGACTATATTGTGTGACCTTCCAAACATTTTTGAGAACGCAGGTTGTATAATTATTTCGATGCTAGGGTCAGGTAGGATAAAATTGCGTCGTGGGCTCCTAACCCTATCATAAACCGCACGATATTTACCTGGATCGGAATTTTACACACACAATGAAATTAATGTCTTTTTCCCCCCCTCAGACTAAATGCACATCCAGTTATGTTTTTTTTTGTTTTGTTTTGTTTTGTTTTGTTTTAAAAAAGGTCCAAGCATTTACGAAGAATTCATTATGCAAATGAGAGTTGATAAACCCGATACTTGTGTCACTGAAACTGTTGTAACAGTTCATGGATTTCTCTCTCTCTCCCTCTTTCTCTCTCTCTCTCTCTCTCTCTCTCTCTCTCTCTCTCTCTCTCTCTCTCTCTCTCAGCTAATGTTCTATAATTATATAATGGAGCTAGACGAAAAATGAGGTACCGAGTATTTCTAGGCCACCCCAGGAACGTCAAATTAAGCATAAAGTTGTAAATTGTCGTGTAGATTTCATTGGTAATGTTATTTTTCATCAAAACAGTTTTTCGAAAAGTAAAGGCAAAAATATGATCATTAATTTCGTATAAGAAAAAGGCGAAAGAGCGAACTACTTCCTTTAAGCACAACTTGACATAGATGACAGAAAGTAAACTTTAGTGCGCAGACGATGTTGGCCGCGGTAGATCTTAAAGCGTCTGGAATAGATCTACATGTTATAGAGTAAAATCTAAGAAAAGAATCTAAAGAAAACGAAACTTGGCAATAGGTTCTAGATCTAGATATGTAACAGCAGCTAGACTCAAATCAAATTAGATTTTACTTTTAGGCTTATAATTCCAAATACAATCGAAAATTAAGATGTAGATCTATGTTTAGATCTAGATCTAGATTCTTTTATGTGTGCTACAAAGATATAGAGATTCGAGATAAAGATAGATCTAGATCTAAATAATAAATGAATGGAGGAATACATCTATATCTGGATCATGTAAATAAGGGGAGGGATATTATATCTAGACTATTTATAAACCTAATTGAGACACACACGCACCCTACACCCTGCAAATTGACATCATAGTTCCTTACGTAAAACCATAAGAAGGGATTTTCAGCTTGTGGATACAGATCTATTCTATTTTGTTCGTATGGGGACTCATAATCAAACGAATGTACTTAGTTATGTAAAATAGGTTAACATTGGAAATTACACATGGGGTTCCGGGACAGGTATGGAATTGCTACAATCTCTCTCACTCCTCATTTTTAGATTTCTTGGTCTCTCCACGATATTTTTATTTTTTTACCCATCGTTGAGATAAGCGATTATGATGGCTGCAACTAAACAAGAAAAATCAATTAAATCTTTGTTACCTTCCTTTCCACGCCCTTCTCTCTCTCTCTCTCTCTCTCTCTCTCTCTCTCTCTCTCTCTCTCTCTCTCTCTCTCTCTCTCTCTCTCTCTCTCTCTCTCATAAAATGAATACTACACTAACTATTGGTGCATGTTGTTACTGTTATGAATACCTCGCGTAATTTCGAATTTGAAAAGATATTCTCATACACCCGGCCAGTGATTCTGAGAAAAGCTATTTTCTTACACAAGGATGCTACAGGCAATGTAGAACAAATTCTTCTGTCTTGAGCATTATTAGTGAATACTAAACTTTTCGCACTGCTCTGCAGAACTTCGGTACTACTAACTACATGTACGGTTTTGTACCAGTTGGGACATCGTTCTGTTCCTGGTTCGACACACACTGGGCCGATGCTTATTTGCATTCATCTTTTCTTAACCCAGTCATGTTTGCATGCAGAATTTACATCAAACTGGGCCCTTGGTTGTGTAAGTTCGATCGGGCATTGTGTTTATTCGTCATTTTCTGCTCATTTTTTTTTTTTTTTTGTGTTGCCTGAGTACCCTTATCTCCCTTCGCCCTCGCTCTCGTTTCATATCTCTCTCTCTCTCTCTCTCTCTCTCTCTCTCTCTCTCTCTCACTCTCTCTCTCTCTCTCTCAACCGGTTATTGCTGA
>JAWDGP010004303.1:430000-445000 GCA_033675545.1 Elysia crispata | reverse complement strand
GTTGAGAAAAAATGATAGATATATAACAATACGCTTTTTCTTTGGAAGAAAAAAACCATGCGCTTCCCCCTTGAATGCAGTGGCTGTGTACCCTCTCCTCTCTCCTCTCAGCTTTCTACTCTCTAATTATGGTAGGAAATTGAGGGCATTGCGGTCAACTCGCCCGGGAACAGTGAACGACTTGGTTAGAGTGAGATCACCCACTAACGCCGGTGACGGTATTTGGGTTTCATATTGTTAAAGGTAATGGATGTGACTGCCCTCTACTGTGTGTCTTGTTTAAGTCAATTACAGGTTCTCTTCTTCATTATATTTACTCTCACTCTTCCCGCTTTTCCACTTCTTCTTCTTCTTCTTCTTCTTCTTCTTCTTCTTCTTCTTCTTCTTCTTCTTCTTCTTCTTCTTCTTCTTCTTCTTCTTCTTCTTCTTCTTCTTCTTCTTCTTCTTCTTCTTCTTCTTCTTCTTCTTCTTCTTCTTCTTCTTCTTCTTCTTCTTCTTCTTCCTCCTCCTCCTCCTCCTCCTCCTCTTCTTCTTCTTCTTCTACCTCCTTCATCTCATCTTTCCGCATCTTTATCCTTCCCTCAACTTGTCCTCTTCGTTTGCTGAACTTTGTATCATATGAAAGGCTCTGTTCATTGACGCGACGCTCACATCCCAGTAGATAGAGAATCCTCGTGTCACGTATGCTTACCAGGTTCATGTTATTCTCGAAAAAGTTTTCAGGTCAGACATTCTATTTCAAGAACGATAAATACTACATTTAAGTAAATTTAATGTGAAAAACTTTTCTACATCTTTTATAAACAGTTAAACAAAATAGAAGTCAACCGGGTGAAAAATGGCAATGCGCATTGTCATCTACAGCACTTTTCTAAGCTTACAAGATTACCTGTGTTGTCAACGCATAGGAAATACATCTTTCGCTAAACAATACTAATACTTACATATGCCCCAGAATGTCTCGGGTCATGTGATCCCGGGCTATTGTGGTGTTCTACACACTTGTGACGATGTTGTAAGCGTCTCTCTTACACTGTTTACAGTGATGCTCATGTTTGTCGCCTTTCATAACAAGGCTAAAGTATGCTAATGGGTGATAATAATACTTGATGCATGGCTGGAAACAACAGGTGGGCCTACCGAATGACATGCATCGTTTCGCTGTTACGAATAATCCAATTCACTCATGAGTGACGCTGCTACAAGTACAACTTTCTCGTTAGGCCTAGTGTTAGCGAGTCTGTGGTGACATGCACACAGCTACAAGCAGGTAGCGCACAGCCTCTAGCTCCGGAGTCAGGCATCTTCTGAAACTAACTGATAGGTATGCACTATATGACTCCGCAGAAGCTGAATCAAAACTTAAAAAACCAACGAAACTTAGCCGCTACATGGAGGACACCAAAGAGGTGTTTTTCGCCTGTAATGTTTATTGAGGTGAAACCTTGATGCCTTGTCTTTGCTTTGCATCTTTCATTTCATCACTTTCTGCAAGTGGCAGTGTGTGGGGACTGGGGAGCGCCTGGTTTGCTCACAAACAGACCCGGTGTTTACACACAAATCTTGTTATTAATTTATTCCCTTAGAGTCAGCACGAGCAGATCATGTTTTCACATGTTTTTCTTTCTTTTCTTTCCCCTTCTCTCTTAGCTGTATGTTGTCTTTGAGGTTCTTTTTTTTCGGTAGGGAGTCGCACCCCAACCCCCACACACACACACACCCATACACACAATTCTATCCCTTCCCTATGTCCCCGCCTTTACCTTTCTCCACTGCCTCCTCTTTCGGATCTTTAAAATCTTAAGAAAAAAAAAGCATGTTTGCCAACATTTTCGATATCATTCATTTACAATCATAAAGATATAATCATTTTTTTTTTCATTTTCATTTCATTGAAATAAAATTTGCAAGGCATTTGGAACCTATTCACTTGGAACGTTGAGATGGCTGTTTTGTTAAATCATTATAATATTCAAATAATTTTTCTATTAATTTTTTTTTTTTTGCAGGCACAACGAGGAGCAAGAGGCGCAGTAACATCACAGTGTGTGTGAGAGAGAAAGAGAGAGAGAGAGAGAGAGGGCGCGTCTGTTGAAGAAGTAGCCCACAGCTCACACGGACCAGGCCAAATTATTGAAGCGGATGTAGATTTTGTGGAATTTCACACTGTGCCATTGTTTAGTCTAGTATAATTTGAGAGTTCCTCTCCTTATTTGCCTTTTTTTTTTCGTGAATGAAACTTGTAGCATTATATCTTTAAGTTATTTTATCTGCTATTTTCACTTTGGACTGTGCAGGCTGTGCGTAATATTTTTTTCATTCTAGTCTCGAGCTGATTACGTCATTGAAAGGATTCCTGTCCAGTGTGTGTGCACAATACAAAAACCAACTTCGGCAGGCTGTGTGATTCTTCAAGAGGAATTCAAAGTTTAAGTTGAGGGAAAGATGCCATCTATCTGTTATTTATATCTTTTTACTAGCCTGCATAAATGAGATTCTGACCAAGAGACCACCAGTTTCTTTAAGAACACAGCCAGGGAAGTAAAACACCACACGTTAAGAGAAAGAGCAACTGTGCGGCGTATATTAAGACTTTTTTTCAACTTCAAGCTCTAGAGCGTAATTTGTCTGGCTTTTTCAAGCTCTAGAGCGTAAATTTGTTTGGCAAAATGGCTAGCCTAGTTGACTTCATGGACTGCGTGACCACCCAAGACACAAGACGGCGTATCCAGGCCCATTCCGAGCTGGTGCCGTTCCTGAGTGACCCGCGGTCATCCCTGGAGTGTGAGGACTACGAGCTGGACTCCCTCATCGAGGGTCTGGCGGCCTGGGTCAGGAGCAGCAACTTTAAGGTGAGCAGAAGCTGTGGTTGTACTTGTATATTTAATGCGAGGGCGTGTGGTTGGTTCGTTTGCTGTTGTGAACACTGCACCCGATCTAGTTCTTTGCAATCTCTCTCTGTAAAGTATTTCTCTCTCTCTCTCTCTCTCTCTCTCTCTCTCTCTCTCTCTCAATCCAAGTTTGGTTCTGTAACTTAGCATTTTTTCCCCCTTACTTTACTTTAGCATTTACTTTTTTCTTCTTCTATGTAATCTCCTGATTCAGTGATTTAGATGACGATTTTAATCATATTCAGATCTCAAACTCATGAATTAATTTAAGTTGCACACAAATCATCATTCTACATTATGATTAACAGAAAAAAAAACCAAACAAACCGCCTCTATTCATTGCGCTGTACTTTATAGAACTGGCTAATTTACAAGAAAACAGCCTTTATAGGCTTAATGTATATTGTTTATGAAAATTATTTTCCGCTCAATAATATTTGAAGGTATCAGTTCTTTTAATTAGATTTTTGTTGAAGCTTTTTGCATCAAATATTTTCCTTCCGTTCACAAGTCCCTTAACTGACTTTAACCTTATCATTAACTAAAATGGATTGTTCCCCTTTGAGCTTTTAATACCTTTTCAACGTTGCTATGCTTTTAATAATATCAATTGTAGTCAAATTGTTCTATTAAAAAGTAAGGGGAGAAAACAACGAAGAAACGAAACAACAAAGGAAAATAATTCAAATTGTAAACAAAACAAACAGCAGCAAAAAACAAAAGAAAAAAACAACAACAAAAAAAAAAACAACAAAAACAAAAACAAAAAAAAAAACAACAACCCAGCTGCAACACATTACTTCTCCTTTTGCAGTGAAGTTATTTTTGTTCTCATTTGTTATCACACAATATTTAAAAAGTTTCACTTTTTTTTTAAATCTGTCTCTTCTCTAGGCTGGAATTTTTTAAATCTTGTCATTGTGAATTTCCATCTCTCTTTCATCCTATAAAAATGTTACTTAACAAAATGAGAATTTAATCAAAATCATAGAGACTTTAGAAGTTCTTGTGCGACCCCCACCCTCCCCATGAGGATCGGAGGATGAGATGCTTTTTATCTGTCATAAAGAGAGAGAGAGAGAGAGAGAGAGAGAGAGAGAGAGAGAGAGAGAGAGAGAGAGAGAGAGAGACACACACACACACACACACACACACACACGGGTAACTTTCTCTCGACCTCAACCAATATGGTGACCGGCGGATCAGACTTTATATTCCCCGTCTTTCTCAGTGTAAGTGGAGACGAATTTTTTTTTTTCTTTAATGAAATTTTGTCTTAGTTGTGGCTGGTTGTCAGAACCGTATACTACATTGATAAACCGAAATCATGGGAACAGCACTCTTCAGAAATGTGTTTGGTTTAAATATAATGTTAATTCGGTTGAATCCAAATAATGTGCAATCTTATTACTGCTGTAAAGGATGCCATGTTAGGAAGAGAATGGTGCTTCCGGTTTAGATCCAGACAGCTGCGGATTGTTGCAAGGACAAGGACAAAGAGAATGGGAGATAAAGGGACACGATGTTTGTCACACCTGAAATGACGTGACTTCTGATCTTGTGTCCAGCCCTCAGGCATAAAGTCACAAATGGAAACTTCTTAGCGGGAAAATGGCGCATCCAAAGTTATAAATAAGATATTTCTGAGAATAGTGAGGCGTATCGACCTCAGAATGAACTGCGGTATTTGCCTTCTCGGGCTCTGTGTTGTGAAGTCCTTGACTGTCCAGTAATGATAATGATCAGGGTGAATTCAACTTCTCAGCTAGTCCTGTCTAGATTTTTTTTTATAATCTTTTGTTTTCTTGAAAGACACCACGCCTCTCCTCTCTCTCTGTATGTCTCTTTCTCTCTCGGTAACTCTGTATGTCCCTGTCTGTCTGTCTGCCTCTCTCTCTCTCTCTCTCTCTCTCTCTCTCTCTCTCTCTCACACACACACACACACACTTCCAATCCCCTTTCGACAAGGATTACAGTCATGTAATTTCAAACAATCTCTTGTTTTAGCTACTCATTGTGCCGGTACATAATAAAGTGTATAAACAAGATTTTCTCCTTGGTCGAACGCATGCGCTCCTCCTCCGACATGCCCACCAGTCATTGCGTAACCGTCGGAGGCTTCTGGTGGAGGGAAAACAAATAGTTTTATAGGGACGCTAATCGGTCACGTTTTGAGCAGGCTTGTCACTGTGTGAATTGGGCTTTAGAGCAAAAATAGTTTGCTGAAACGGTATTTTAAGGGGCTGCACGCTTTCATGCATAGAGCATGACAAAGACTGTTAACTTTCTTTGTAGCGATTTTTTTTCCAATACAGGATCTTAGTTTTTCCTAAATTTATAGAGCCAAGTTTACCTTCATTTAAGTCTCATCGTGTAAATTACCCCCCCTCCCTTTTTCCTTCTCTCTCTCTCTCTCTCTCTCTCTCTCTCTCTCTCTCTCTCTCTCTCCCCCTCTCGCATTTTCTCTTCCTCGTTCTCTCCTTTCCCTCTTCCTCCCGTGCTCCTCTCCTTCAAGATCCATACTCCTCCTCCTGCTCGCTCTCTCTCTCTCTAACTCTCCACTCGACTATCTTCCTGTATCTCCCTCTCCCTATCTCAATCCTTTTCGATCTCTCCGAGTCATCAAAATGGCCAGGTTTACCTTACAGGCTAAGTGGGTTTTGAAGCGCTTTCTGCGACAGCCGCGCGCGGCCTTTTGACTGCAAGTAGTTGCTGCAGTTGAAGGGGTTGAAAACTATTGAAAAGACCACAGGAGGTCTGCTATACTGTGAATAAATAGCCCACATCGGGCCTTGCATCTCATCACCGTATTGTGGTAGGATAGGCACGATTTTATTCCTTCTCTGGAGATATCCGTGTAAACTAGCTGTGGGTTTTATGTCATCGAGTCGGACAGTGTCATGCCAACTTACATCATACAGTACAAGAAGTTTGTGGTGAGCGACTTACTGCTGCGGGCTGCAGCTAAGTGAATAGCCAACAGCAGGCTTTGCATCTCATCACCGTATTGTGATAGGATAGACACGATTTTATTCCTTCTCTGGAGATATCCGTGTTAACTAGCTGGTGGTTTTCATGTCATCGAGTCGGACAGTGTCATGCTAAGTTACATCATACAGTATAAGAAGCTTGTGGTGAGCGACTTACTGCTGCGGGCTGCAGCTGCCATAGAGTTGTGGCGAGTGTCGTGAACGCGTGTGAAAATACCGAATACTAGCTCGCCAGATCGTGCTCTTGTCGTGAACGCGTGTGAAAATACCGAATACTAGCTCGCCAGATCGTTCTCTTGTGATGGGTTTCGTAGTTGAACTAGGAATCGTCACTGATTTAAGCTATAAGTTGTGGCGAGTGTCGTGAACGCGTGTGAAAATACCGAATACTATCTCGCCAGATCGTTCTCTTGTCGTGAACGCGTGTGAAAATACCGAATACTAGCTCGCCAGATCGTTCTCTTGTGATGGGTTTCGTAGTTGAACTAGGAATCGTCACTGATTTAAGCTATAACAAGTTCATAGACCATAAATATATCTATTGTCAGTCCATATTGAGATATTTTTGTTATTCTTTTATAGTGCATATAATTCAACCATGTGGGTCGAGGAAAGGCTCTATTGTCGTTGCTTTTATGCCAATGTTTTTTTTTTGTTTTTTTTGTTTGTTTTTTTTTCAAATAATTTTTGACGACATATCCGTCTTTATCAATATTGTTTAAAATAGATGCTAAAATGAACATGCAAATTTTCGCTCACTATTATTTACTTTATTCGTGAAGCATTATTGTCAAACCAGAATAGCTTTTTTCTTGGTCAAAAGGGATTTTTCATGTTTGAAGATCAACGAATTCTGACTTAGATTTTGTTTGTTTGTTTTGTTTTGTATAAGTAATATTTTTTTGGAAATTTGTTATTTTTTCCGATCACTAAAGTATTAATGATTCTATGCAAAGGATTTAGTTGATTTGAAATACGTATAGATTGAAGAAAAAGGAGATTCAACTGCAAAAAGAGGATGCATTTAGTTTCTCTCCCCCCCCCCCCTCCTTTTTTTTTTTTTTTTTTTTTAAAAACAGCCTAGCAAACGGGGCTTCGGTTGTTTTGTTACCGTTGCTCATTTCTGCTAGGCGTGGCTTATTGGAAGTGACATTGTTGGGTTCTGAACCAAGGTATTAAGGACAGGTCAAACCCTTTCACGTCAAAACCATTCTCTGTATGGACAAAATAACCTTGCGAGACAAGACAGGTAGAAGAGAGCTTTTGTTTTTTGATTATTATTCATTTTTTTCAAAAATAAACGCTAAATAAATTTGACGAATCAGTGAATACATTTTCCCCAGCGTACAACAATCGCGTTTTGTCAGCGGCCATTTTGTTATAACAAGTTTTATATCTGGAAAAGGCTCGTTCCAATTTGATTTCATCCAATGTCTTGAAGAGCTCTCTGTTCTACTTTAAGAGTATGCTTTTTCACAGCAATTGACCTATTTCGAGACGTGTCACTGCCCCACCTGTTCATCCTTTATCTCTCAACTTTGACCTCGGTTGAGATGACTCTCACCTCTAATGGGCTGCTCTCTGGATAATAAATCTTAAGTGTACATGTATGTGCTGTTAAGCTGACCAAATCAAGTCGTGATAGGTAGGTAAGAGTAGTTTGTTCCCATTCTGTCGCATGTCGAGATTTAAAAAAAGGCAGAGCTTACCACAGGAGGGTAGCGTAAAAACACGATAATAACTCTTTTATTTGGAAGTTTCAAGTTTCAAGTTTCTTTTTTTCAACCCAGGTCGGATAAAACGCATTATGAGCGAAATCACAGATGGCAACATACAACTATCAAGTGAAAACTTTCCCTTGTAAAGTGAATATTATTACTGGGGCTGTTGAACGTTGAGCCATGCAGTAAAGATGTTAGAAAACAGCGCAGCGATGGCGGTGATCTATGGAGCAATATAGTAGCACGGGCTACTGGCTACAACTCGGTCTGATACATGTAGTGAGGAAGTACACAAGCTGCCAGGGTCACTGGCCGCTCGGACTAGACGGCAGGCAGTTTCTGAATACATTCGGTCGATAGTAACACGATTAGAACAGTGGAGTTTTAATATGTTGAGATTTGTGTGTTTATGTTATATGTATAAAAGTTTCATGATCTCTTTGTCCTATGCTTCAAATACAAAATTGTATTGTATGTAAATCCAGCTCCTCTGGTTTTTTCACTACTATCCACGTCTATTACTCTTCATTTAAGGAAAAAAAAAAAGATCCTGATTTATTCTGTCTGTAACATTTTTTTTTTCATAGTTGAAAAAAAAAATCAAGTTTTCATTTACTTCTTCATAGCCCATGCACGTGTCTTTACATAATTAACGGCTAAGCACGACTTGGAAAAGTACTAGCATGCAAAACCAGACGTTGTCTAACTGGCGATGAGCCCAAAGATTGGGGGAAAAAAAAAAGGGGGGGGGGGGGAGGTAGAGGTGGGATAATGTTCCCCGTTTCTTTTTCTAGTCCAGGTGGGTCACATCTGGACAATATCTCTTCTTTCTCTCTCTCTCTCTCTCTCTCTCTCCCTCCCCCCCCCCCTCCCCTTTTTTTCCCGGTATTAGACTGTGGGAGGGAGTCACTACATCGTCGTAATCATCAGCGCCATCATGTTCTTCTTCCTCTGTTTCTTGTTCCTCACCTTCCCTTGTCGTCTCACAGCGCTACTGCTGATATTATCTAAGGGGGGAAATAAAAAAAAAATGTTACCTTTCTTTTAGTATGCATTCCCTGGCATAACCGATCACTCACTTAATGTGTCCACCGCACAAGATTCGCAGCTCTAATACCATTTTCATTAGTAGTCGATGTTTATATATATATATATATATATATATATATATATATATATATATATATATATTACTACGTTCTCTTAACAAGCTCTGTATGATTTGACCCAAAACAATCTAGCCGGCCAGGTACCTTCCTGGTTCCCTCGTTCTGACCTTCCAAGTCCAGCTCACCTGGTGAGAGGCGGGCTGCCGCTGTAATGTCAGCTATTCCGTGACTCTAGATTGGTTCCGCAATCATTCATCTCCTAACCCCAGCCC
This sequence comes from Elysia crispata, assembly GCA_033675545.1. Classification (NCBI taxonomy): domain Eukaryota; kingdom Metazoa; phylum Mollusca; class Gastropoda; family Plakobranchidae; genus Elysia; species Elysia crispata. The sequence goes on along the minus strand of JAWDGP010004303.1, from coordinate 436,017 downwards.
TGAATCGTAGATGAGGAATCTTACTCACCCTAGCAACAACGCGTTCTTCCCTCAAGTCCAGCCCACCTGGTAAGAGACAGGTTCTCTGTTCTGGTCACAGCTAGCTGTAATCTCAGCCATTCCGTGACTCAAGATTGGTTCCGCAATCATTCATCTCCTAACCCCAGCCCTGAATTGTAGATGAGGAATCTCACTCACCCTAGCAACAACGCGTTCTTCCCTCAAGTCCAGCCCACCTGGTAAGAGACAGGTTCTCTGTTCTGGTCACAGCTAGCTGTAATCTCAGCCATTCCGTGACTCAAGATTGGTTCCGCAATCATTAATCTCCTAACCCCAGCCCTGAATCGTAGATGAGGAATCTTACTCACCCTAGCAACAACGCGTTCTCCCCTCAAGTCCAGCCCACCTGGTAAGAGACAGGTTCTCTGTTCTGGTCACAGCTAGCTGTAATGTCAGCTATTCCGTGACTCTAGATTGGTTCCGCAATCATTCATCTCCTAACCCCAGCCCTGAATCGTAGATGAGGAATCTCACTCACCCTAACAACTACGCGTTCTCCCCTCAAGTCCAGCTCACCTGGTGATAATCGGGTTCTCTGTTCTAGTCACAGCTAGCTGTAACCTCAGCTATGTCGCGACTCTAGATTGGTTCTGGTATCATTAGTCTCCTAACCCCAGCCCTGAATCGTAGATGAGGAATCTCACTCACCCTAGCAACAACGCGTTCTCCCCTCAAGTCCAGCCCACCTGGTAAGAGACAGGTTCTCTGTTCTGGTCACAGCTAGCTGTAATCTCAGCCATTCCGTGACTCAAGATTGGTTCCGCAATCATTCATCTCCTAACCCCAGCCCTGAATTGTAGATGAGGAATCTTACTCACCCTAGCAACAACGCGTTCTCCCCTCAAGTCCAGCCCACCTGGTAAGAGACAGGTTCTCTGTTCTGGTCACAGCTAGCTGTAATCTCAGCCATTCCGTGACTCAAGATTGGTTCCGCAATCATTCATCTCCTAACCCCAGCCCTGAATCGTAGATGAGGAATCTCACTCACCCTAGCAACAACGCGTTCTTATATGATGCCACGACGCATCGCATTTAGCCACTGCATAGCTTGGTCAGTTTTACTTGCTTATTGCATTGGGAATCTTTCCTCGATTATCATGATTTCAACGTAGAATAAGGCTATTGCCATAAATTGATCACTGTTTTGAATACATAGAAATTAAAATATCAATGCAAGTTTTTTGTTTGTTTGTTTGTTTGTTTGTTTGCTATCACGTGAACTCTTCTTCTCTCATTATTGTCCCGTCTAAAACCGAACATCGTACAATATTTGACACAAACAGCATTCGATAGGTTGTTGAAGACCTCGCTAAAGTCATCAACATTGTCTAATGAAATCCGACCTTGTATAACTATGAGTAATACATCTACCATTAATCAATATTTCTCCGTTGTGTTCATCGTGGTACACAAGAATTTTCCAAGGAGAAACCGGTGTTTCCGTGTCACGCTGCACTCTCAGCTTGTGTCAGCTAGTAGAAAACTCATAGTGTTGGTTGTCGGCGCCCGGCCGAGCGCGCAGTTGCGACACCACTTCCATTCTCCTCGCCACGTCATCGATCTGTGAACAACAACAAACCGCTTCTCATGGCCCATGACCCCTGACCCCGTGACCTCTGCATCCTTCGGCTAGCAAGACGTGGGCCTGAGAGTTGAGAGGTCGGCCTCAGACCGACCACCTGTGTCGTTACTCGCCGGATTACAGGACTGACTGACTGCCGGGGCTAAATGCGGCCACTGTGGTGCTGGTAGATCGTTTGAGACTTATACGAGTTTAGATTTAGATTGTGTGCAACGTGGTAGTTCGTTTTCTCTCTCTCTCGCTCTCGTTCTATTCCTATATCGCTCTCTCTCTCTCTCTCTCTCTCTCTCTCTCTCTCTCTCTCTCTCTCTCTCTCTCTCTCTCTCTCTCTCTCGCTCTCGTTCTATTCCTATATCGCTCTCTTTCTATTCCTCTTTCTCTCTCTCTCTCTCTCTCTCTCTCTCTCTCTCTCTCACTCTGTGTCTCTCGCTCTCGTTCTATTCCTATAACGCTCTCTTTCTATTCCTATTTCTCTTTCTCTCTCTCTCTCTCTCTCTCTCTCTCTCTCTCTCTCTCTCTGTCTTTTTCTCAATTCTCAATTCCTCTCTCGCTTTATCTCTTACGCTATCCCGACCCTTCTCTCTTCTCTCTCTCTCTCTCTCAAAGGCACAACTTGCCATACTTGTTTTTAAATGAAATGAAACTGAATGCCCAACACAACAAAACTGTTGTTTCATTTTATAGTTCAAATTTATGACGTCATTCTCCAAACACACCTTCAGGCAATCGCCATCTATTTGGAAAGCGATGGGCGTTAATAGCATTAATAGAGACGGTCTCGACAAAACCTCCGCCTGTGTTCCACCTTGTCAGGTGTGTCAACAAACGTGCTGCACGTGACGTAGGGTGTGTTGTTCCGCAACTAGTGGCTGTAGATTTAGGTGCAATACTACTCCAGCGGTTTGTTTTACTTCGATCTTCTGCCAACTGTTGATACTCCACAGTCGCTAGTTCATCTCGATAGAACCAGATAAAGAGTGTGGTCGGATGGATGATGGCCGTTGCTATCTGTGTTCACTGATGGTGGTAGCTGAGTCGAGATATAGCGATTAGATCCAACGCCGCAATGGTTGTGTATTGCTACTAACAGGATTCGCTATGGATTGTTATTGTGTGTTGATTTCACAGTATGCTTCCGTAACGATCTGTTTACACAGGCCTGTGGCGATGAGCTTCTCAAGCCTCAATTGATAAACCTCTGGCAGTAGCACGCCTTGGTTGCCTGATGTGGTGTAGATTCGAGATAGGTCGGGATGCACTGCACGAGAGAGTATGGCAGGAAGAAAACTCGCACTGTGATTAAATCATTCAGTAGTGATACTGCCAGTTGGATACCGCCGCGAGTACACGCAACAGGCGTGCCTTCGCCCTTTTACTAGTGAAAACAAACAATAAATTGTGCATCATTCTAAACAAAGGTATAGCTCTAGATCTTGTCTTTATTTTATTTTATTTTTTTAAACTGTCAGGTGCAATATTAACAAGATCACCCTGTGTGAGGCATATAAATTAGACGGGACCGCATGCCTAGATTCCATTTATTGATTTGAGTTATGTTAAACGTTTTGCAGAATCATATCGAAGTAGTGCATACCATAGCTGTTTTGTGTAGATGTAGACAGGGTTTAAGATGTAGTGCATAGCATAGCTTTAGGGTAGATGTAGACAGGGTTTAAGATGTAGTTCAGAGCATGGCTGTTTAATGTAAATGTAGACAGGGTTTAAGATGTAGTGCATAGCATAGCTTTAGGGTAGATGTAGACAGGGTTTAAGATGTAGTGCAAAGCATAGCTATTAAGTGTAGATGTAAACAGGGTTTAAGATGTAGTGCAAAGCATAGCTATTAAGTGTAGATGTAAACAGGGTTTAAGATGTAATGCATAGCATAGCTTTAGTGTAGATGTAGACAGGGTTTAAGATGTAGTGCAAAGCATAGCTATTAAGTGTAGATGTAAACAGGGTTTAAGGTGTAGTGCATAGCATCATAGCTGTTTAGTGTAGATGTAGACAGGGTTTAAGATGTAGTGCAAAGCATAGCTGTTGAGTGTAGATGTAGACAGAGTTTAAGATGTAGTGCATAGCATAGCTGTTTAGTGTAGATTTAGACAGGGTTTAAGATGTAGTGCATAACATTATAGTTGTTTAGTGTAGATGTAGACAGGGTTTAAGATGTAGTGCATAGCATAGCTTTAGTGTAGATGTAGACAGGATTTAAGACTATAGAAACAAGCTAATAAGAGATATAAAGCGCACATTGGTTCAATATCTTGATTCTAATTGTCAGATACAACGGGCAGTTGTCGTTCATGGACTGGAATCTACATTTTACCTGTCAGATGTGAAAATGCCCGTACGCCTTATATAGGGTTACTAATAATACAACGAATAACCGGATTTTATATTATAGAATTCTAAGTTTGCCTAAACCTAGTTCTTAGGACTTGATCCTGAATTTACAATAGAGCTTTTCATATTCTGTGGTGCTCTGAGAAAAGTGTGTGAAACCGGTTTTTCATCAGTCGTTTATTGATCTGTTAGTGTTAAGCTCTCTTTGTCAATAGATAGTAATTGTTGTTCTGTCGCTGTCCTTGGCAAAGAGCCGAGGTGAGGGTAATACGCGTGTATTGTTGCTGCCGTGCTCTTGATGAAGTATTGGATGTAAAATATTGTATAGTCAAAGGCTGTTGTTTTTTTAATTAAGCTTCATAAATCGCTCTGAATTCAGTATTGAGAGTTTTGTAAATTTAGTGAACAGTGCTTTGTAACTTATGATTTTCGACTTTCTTGCAACATATGCGGATGCTGCTATTTCTCCTCCTCCTCCTCCTCCGACTATCACTACCACCACCAATACTACTACTACTACTACTACTACTACTACTACTACTACTACTACTACTACTACTACTACTACTACTACTACTACTACTACTACTACTACTACTACTACTACTACTACTACTACTACTACTACTACTACTACTACTACTACTACTACTACTACTACTACTACTACTACTACTACTACTGCTTCTGCTGTTGCTGCAGCAGCTTCGACATACTATTTTCCTAATCTATTTTATTAAAAGCATGAATAAATAAAGCATGCCCGCTTATTGAGTCACCATTTGTTTGCGACCTTTCAACGCAACCTGCATTGCAGCTCTGTTAAATGTTTTCAAATACCATGAAATGCTCTGCGGGCTTTGCGCTGCGGTAGACCAAATCTAGACATCTATTGATGCGCGTGCGTGTATGTGTGCACATGTCAGCTTGGAAGGGTCAGGACAGCCTCTGGGGTAAATGACAGGAAGGCTACATTGACATTTTATTCTGAATCATCGAATTGAGCCTGGATTTATCTTGATGAAAGCTCTTTCAGATTAAACATTACACATCTTTGATGATCGTGGAATCAATAGTCACCCGTCTCCTACAATAATTCAGTCGAGAAATCATAGCAATACAAATAGGTATATACCCGGTTGATTTTTTCTTAAATTTGTGGCCGCGTCTGATCATAGGGCAGTCTGAAGAGATGATGCGACCCACCGATGTAAAGTGGGCGGCGTGTTTTGAAATCATAATCCTACAAATAGATAGATAACTGTTTTTTTTTTTTTGTTTTTTTTTTTCTTCTTGCATATGGAAGTACCCGCTTCGAATGGGACTTAAGTGTCTTAACAGATGATGCCAAGGCCCGTGTAAAGGCAGCGGTGTGTTTTGAACCCACGCTAAAGGGATCTGCACTTAGATAGGATAGCGCTGGGCCACCGCTATTGCTATCAACACGGAAGAATTTATTATAAAGCAACTAGACTATTTAATTTTACAACTAAGGGAAAAAATCATCCCATACATTAAATGGTAGGGGTGCAAGAGTAAATGGCCATTGACATGGGATGCCATCATATATCGTATATATGGTTTTATAGCAAATGCGTTGTAAACCACTGACAGCGCAGAAAATTATAACAGTAAATAAGTAATTGCAAAAGCACCACAAACAAAGTGCACTATGTTTCAAGTAAAATCTATGGGAGGGGGGCTGCAGTAAAATGCATATAATGTGCAGCCCCAGCATATTTGGTTCTTTTATTGTTCTTTAGTTGAATTTCATGTTTGCAGGAGTTTTTTGTTGTTGTTTTTTTTTTTTTTTTAATTATTTTTTTGACACTATGCATCATTAGCAACGGCAGGAATAATACTATGCTAAAGATGAATGCGCGTTAGTATATTTTAGCAGCAACTCTCGCATCTCTAGCAAAGACGATAAGGCCTCGATCGGGACGAGAATCTAGACGATTCCCGCTAGGTCAGCAGCTAGTCTGGCATGAACGTCTAATGCTGCCGAGTGATTTGGGTCGCTTTCTAC
>JAWDGP010004303.1:422500-425000 GCA_033675545.1 Elysia crispata | reverse complement strand
ATTTAGGGTTCTATGGCCATTGGGATTCTTAAACGCTTGAACTTCTGTCATTCTCAGCTCTCGAGTTATCTAACCTTTTTTAGAGGTTAAGGTTGCATTTGAATCGCCACTTCTCCCGTTTAGCTACGGGTAGGAAGCACTTTGATTAAGATTCATTCCTGTTTGTGAGAGTATACTTAAAACTTAGAACCTGACTGTTTGGATAGAATCATTCCTCGACACACCTCATACCGCGTCCATCGCCTTGCCGAATAAAGACTTGCAGTTTATTTCGCACCAATCGCTCCACATGCCCCACACGCTCCTACATAATAGAAAGCGCAGCCAGATTGGCTCCCATTTAAAAACAGGAGGAAATTAAACCCGTAGCATCATGCCGTGACACGATAGTAGCTGGGATTGCGTGCACTCGCGACTCAACATCCTGGGAGCATGGAGTCTATAGATTTTCGATATCCCCCAGAAAGACGGACCCAAGCGCAAAACGTGACCGAATCTTAAGACTAGAGGCTCTCACTGCCTCTTAGAGAGAAGGCAACGTGCCATTTCACCCTGTCTCTTATTAGGATCTGCTTCTTCTTTTGGAGATATCCGAGGAGAATCAGCTGCCACTTCATTTGTTTTGACATGCAGGAAGACCTTCAAAGATACAATGAGTGCTTTTAGTGTTGTTTATATCTCTGTACAGTTGATGTAGCATGGAACTAATTTTTACCACTAGATAGTGTAAACGGATACGTTTGACGCGCTTTCCAAACAAAACACACATCAATTTGATCTGCATTTTGTAGCTTGGATAAATCGACCATTATTTTTGGACTTGTGGGTCTGTCACCATTACTACTAGCCGTCTCTGTTTCTACAGTCCTTTTTGAATTTTTTTCTTCTTTAGCCTACTTATTGCCCATTGAGATACCCCCCCCCCCCCCTAAATCTTTCAGGTAGCACACAGCTTTTTCTTTTTTCGACTATTCAGATTATGATTGACTGTGATGCCAATATCGCACAAATTCAGGGTTCAGCCTGTGTTCCATTAGTTGCATAAACCGCCGAGCTTCCATACGATGTGTGCACTAGTATACGGTCTACACCGAGGACTTGGATAACACCTTGTTCTTTCTGCCGTCGATTACATGCTGTGCCCGTGGTATCAGTGCTTCAATTGTATAGATTTAGTCGTGGAGTATAATTTATACAGCGTTAACAGACAGTAACAAATCATGTGTGCAGTTAACCAGTGTATTCGCGTTTTATTAGGATGTCAAAACAGGCAGAGTATGTGATACTGGTCATAATTAACAAAATGGCGACCTGAATAATGAAGCAGTGTTATCAAACTGACTTCTATGGCCAGGACTATTCAGTTACGCTGGAATACTTTACCTCACAGCTATATTGAGAGGGCAAGACAATGACTTCTTCAACACTTTTCTGGATTATGGTATCCCGTTAAGGACCAGCCGTTTTAATGGCCATCACAAAAGTCATAATTCCCTGAAGGACTGTTTAAGTTATGTGATGACCACTTCCTGGAGTTGTCTTGGAGTTTTGTATCGTTTGTAGCTCTTCCAAGGATCATGTACACCATAAGAGAAGAGCTGTACCGGCAGAGCACGGAGGTGCCTCTTACTCCAAAGGTTCTCCTACATCTCACGGTAAGGCCCGTTTGTGGTTGGCTGGAAGGGAACGGGTAGATGGATGGGGAGAGGGGGTTTTGTGTCATTTGTAGCTCTTTCAAGGACCCTATATACCATAAGAGAGGAGCTGTACCGGCAGAGCACGGAGGTGCCTCTAACTCCAAAGGTTCTGCTACATCTCACGGTAAGGCCCGTTTGTGGTTGGCTGGAAGGAACGGGTAGATGGATGGAGAGAGGGGGTTTTGTGTCATTTGTAGCTCTTTCAAAGACCCTATATACCATAAGAGAGGAGCAGATGTACCGGCAGAGCACGGAGGTGCCTCGGACTCCAAAGGTTCTGCTACATCTCACGGTAAGGCCCGTTTGTGGTTGGCTGGAGGAGGGTGGATAGAGGGGTTGGGGTGAGGGAGGAATGAAGGGAGAGAGAAAGAGAGACACACACACAGACCCTGAGAGTGAAAGGAGAGAGAGAGAGAGAGAGAGAGAGAGAGAGAGAGAGAGAGAGAGAGAGAGAGAGAGAGAGAGAGAGAGAGAGAGAGATCTAATGAATCACAGAAGATATCCATACTTAGCTGTTACAACTTACACAAGAGATGAACAGCTGATATTATCGACTGCTAGTGCTGAACAACACTTTGGCCTTGCCGAGTTCGAGCAAACTTTATGAGGGTCAAACCCACTGTGAAGACAGGGTGGTCGAGAGAGTTTGAGTTCGAGCAAACTTTATGAGCGCCACATTCACTGTAGAGGGTCAAACCCACTGTGAAGACAGGGTGGTCGAGAGAGTTTGAGTTCGAGCAAACTTTATGAGCGCCACATTCACTGTAGAGGATCGAACCCACTGTGAAGACAGGGTGGTCGAG
>JAWDGP010004303.1:392500-417500 GCA_033675545.1 Elysia crispata | reverse complement strand
CCCCTGCTGGGGTTGAAATGTGTGAAAGGTCTAAAAATCAGGCTTAACGAACTCATATTCACTACAGCCTGTACCCAATCACTCTTTATTTAGTTACAGCCTACATAATAACCATGAATAGTGAGATAGCCTTAAGTGTTAAATCATTACGAATTTTATAATTTAAAGCAGTAAATAGGGTAGGAATTGTTTGAAACCAATAACACGTGTCACTTGAAGTCAAATATTATTATCTACGCGCGTTCCCTTAAAAATAACTTCTTGAAAAATTGAATTTTAGACACCTCTGACACACATAAAGAAAAACTTAGCCATTTTTAGTTAGTATTGCAAGTTCAAAAGTGTACACAAGCTTTCTATGTTATTTAAATTTTAGTTTCAGCCTACAACAACCTTAAATAATGAGATAGCCTTAAGTTAAATCATTGTGAGTTTTGTAATCTGATGCAGTTAGTAGAGTAGGGGTCTTTCATAACCACGAAATAGTGTCAGTTGAAAGTTAAAGATTAGTGCTCCCTTTAAAGCAAACTCTTGAAAAGTTGAATTTTTTATACCTCTCTCACACACAGAATAGAGAAGAAGTATATAATATAAAAAAAAAATAAAAAATATATATATATATATATATATATATATATATATATAAACAACCCTGTCATTGTTAATTAATATTGGCACTTTATAAAGTAAAATGCATGTGAAGTTGGGTTTTTGGCTACACAGCTTGTGAGCCCCATGCTCTTCATTGTGTTGTATTACTTTTACAGTATGTGTTCGACCGCCTTGGCCCTGCCTTCCACCACAAGCTGTGGCTTGTGAAGGAAGGTGTTCTCGTCACGCTGCAGCGGACGATCAACAGATACGGCGCTCGGTGCCTCCTGCTTTCCAAGATTGTGCCAGACATTTGCAAGTTGTTAGATGACCCAAGTCCCCAGGTATGTTGTAAAATGTGCTCTGCAGCAAAACCAATTTAGTGTCCAGGCTACCCTTGTACCCAGTTTGTTTTTTTAGGTTTGTAAGTGTTATTTGATAACATTAACAACAGATAAGTTAATGTTGATGATCAAAGAATTGGTTTTTCTAATAATAATATACATAGGAGACACTATTTAAGCCGTGAAATTTTTTTTTATTGTTAATTAGCAACTGCAAAACTCTCTTAAATATTGCCTGAATTGAAGTGAAACAAATTTTAAAATGAAAGAAAATGTAAATCACGTTATTTTACAATTTTGAGAACCAGATATTCAATTCTAGAGCTATGTCCGGTTGTTAGAGATAAACAAGATTCTACTGCACTGCATCGATAATTTTATTTCACTCAAAATGGAATCTTATATCAGTTTTCTAGATCTGGATAGAGATTCAATCTGACCCACCAAAAAAATGCCAAATAAAAAAAAATTGTATGAAAACACATGTTATGTAATAAATTTTTATATTGTAAATGAAATTGTCTTGATAAGATAATTCATAAGCTAGTGTGCATAATTCTCCATGTTGGCAGCTGAGGACAATTACTCAGCGCTCTTTACAAAGGCACAGTACTTACCAATACTTGGGTTGCCTTTATAAAACTTTTCCATTCATTGCCCTTTCACTCCTATTACAAGCGCTTTTCCAACAGAGATTATGATATTTTATTTAAAATATTGATAGCATAATGATCACCAATCATTCTATGTCTTGGCTGGACTTTAGGTGCGAGAATCCTCTGTAAATACGTTGGTGGAGATCTATAGGCATGTTGGGGAAAAAGTCAGGCGAGACCTACGCAAAGGCCTCTCTCAGCAAAGGTAACTTTTTTCTCATAAAGATTATGGTACAAATCAAGTGTCTTTGCTGTTATGTATTATAATGCCCTAAACATTCTGCGTTATTGTCAGATAGACTTTTTCAACAAATTTGATTTTATTGACTCAAAAGGAAGTGCTACAGAAAATCATGTTTTACAGTCTTGACTTTTTTGCTTTGATCTACTTTGCTGTTTTAGCTACCAAGTCTCAAAGATTTTCTTTATGGTCATGCATTGGTTTTATTCAAGACATTTTTTATCATTCTGCTTTGAATGGTTTTATACGTTAGATTGTTATTAAACTTGTATCGCTTGTCAAATTTACATTCAACATCATGCTAAGAGCCAGTCATAAGTATTAGTTTTTGAAGAAAAACAAAGAAGTTTTGAAAATCCTGTTTTCTAAAATAGAATGATGAAAAGACATCTTATAAAAGGTGTTCTATAAATCTGTATGTATCTGGCTCATCTTAGCTATTTTTTATACTGTTCATGTTGAATTTTGATCAGACTCTTGATAACATATACTATGTTTTTACATCTTTTGACATTTCCCAGGTTAAATCAATTGGACATTAAGTTTGAGGAGTTAAAAGCATCAGGAAATATGTTACCAACTGCTGATTTGGGTGAGTACAGGTGTCTGTGTCATGGTATCTCCTCCCCATCATTGCCTCCTCTCTCTGGTCCCAGGCTCTGTTACCTTAGGTTTTGTCTCAATAATCTTTTCCTATTATCTCATAAAAGAGTTTACAGTGGAGGATTTTGGCTATAAATCCTTTCTGTGGTGCATTGGTAGATCTATTACCTTAGCTTTTGACGCCATTATCTTTTTAAACTCCAGAAAATATTGGCTGTAAATTTCTTTCTGTGGTGCGGTTTTCTCTGAAAGAATTCATTTGTGCTATGGGAAACATAATTATAGTTTTTCTTTTTTCACGTGCACTGATCAGATATATGACACACTTCAAGGGTTAACAATTATCATCTTGGCATGTTTCTTCTTGCCATAGGTGTGAAGTGTTGCAAAAAGCCCTTGCTGGAGGACTGCAAACACCAGATGTCCTCTATGATACAGATACATAAATCAGGGTGGTTAATCTCAAAATCGAGTAATTCTACGTGTTACATTTTTTTTTCATGAGTTATTTCCCATTCTCACTTCAAAGGCTATGGTGTGTAAAGCCTTAGTAGAAGAATATTTTGTGAGGAAAGTCTTTCAATTATTGCAGATTAGTAAGTCAGGGGGGCGAATCTCAAAATCAAGCAATACTAACTTTTTACATTTTTTCCATGAGTTACTTCCCATATATTCAAATTACCACTTCAAAGCCTATGGTTTGTAAGGTCATAGAAGGCTATTTTGTCAGAGGAATCTTTTTCTCTCCTTGTTAGTTTCACTCGCTGCATTTAATGCTCTACTTGTTTGGATGGCTTGGCAAGCACAGAGGGTGTCGTTTGCACCTTTTGCACTGTGCAAAATGTGTCCCCAAGTTTTTGGGGCAATAAATACTGAGAGAGTTCTCAGGGCATGACAAGATGACATAGTTTGTGCACATAAGAAATATGTTCCATGTGCGTGACCGTGTCTGGCAATCTATTTCTATCTATTTTTATCTATTTCTCTCTCTCTCTCTCTCTCTCTCTCTCTCTCTCTCTCTCTCTCTCTCTCTCTCTCTCTCTCTCTCTCTCTCTCTCTCCCTCCCTCTCCCTCTCTCTCTCTCTCTCTCTCTCTCTCTCTCTCTCTCTCTCTCTCTCTCTCTTTCCCTCTCTTTCTCTCTCTCTCTCTTTTCTGTCTCTCTTATACTCTTTGTTGCATCTGTCAGTCTGTTTTCTCTGCCCCTCTCTCGATAACATGTGCCTTGATCTTTTCCTTTTCCTATCCTCTACTCTCATGCTGTATACCTTTTCTTGATGTTGTTGTTGTTGTTGTTCTTGTTCTTCTTCTCCTTCTCTTCTTCTTCTTCTTCTTCTTCTTCTTCTTCTTCTTCTTCTTCTTCTTCTTCTTCTTCTTCTTCTTCTTCTTCTTCTTCTTCTTCTTCTTCTTCTTCTTCTTCTTCTTCTTCTTCTTCTTCTAAGAATCTTCCACCCTTCCCCCTTGAACACCCTCTTTTTCTACCATCTCACCAATCTGCAAGATTTCTGGGTCCTCCCCCTGTTTGTATGTTTACTACCTCTTGGAAATTACTCTTGCAGAATTTTTAGGGTATGAAAAACTAGGTGGGTAGTCCCTAACAAAATAGCAACACAGTTTTCCCTTCATTTATTGAAATTATTGGCATCCTTCCAAATTTTTATAGTGGTTTGCATCAAAACTTTTTTTTTCTTTAAAAATCATTTAGCCTTTTATCTCCTATGGTTGTAGTAGTTAAGATGTGGTCCTAACTAAAAGGAAAAAAGATGTGGGTGAGAAGTGGGCGTTTTTCAAAACATTCACTAGGAATATACTGGTACTTGTGTTCACTTGTGGTTCCAGAGGATGACTTTGTATTAAGCTAATAGTATTTTAGTTTTTTTTGCGAGTGACTGGATTCTTGTGCTGTCTCCAAAAGACATGACTATGGTTAAGGTTCCGCTTGATAAAATCGGGTGACCTTTTAAACTTTGAATTGAAGCTTTGTCGGTGAAGCTGTGAGGATGAGAGAAGAGAAAGCTGTGTGAATCAAACATTTCACATGGATCGCAGCTTTCTCTTAAATAGCTCGTCGAAATACACTGTATAATTATGGTGGGTGTGGGACTTGCAAGACTAGGAAAGGGGGAGAGACTGATGGATAAAATGTGAGAGAGAGAGAGAGAGAGAGAGAGAGAGAGAGAGAAGAAAAGAGAAAAGGAGGGAAAGATACCGAGATATATAAATAGAGAGAGAGAGAGAGACAGAGAGAGAGAGAGAGAGAGAGAATAGATAGTTGACTTCAACGCTTGCATCAAAAGCACCTTCTAGTAATTTAAAGAGCCCCTGTAACACATGACTATTTAAATCCTTGTGCCTCTATTTACACAGTTTTTGGCACCTAGCCAAGCACTTAGAATGCCATGAAACGGGTAATTGCGGCTATCAATTTAAGGTTTATATTTTGCCTGTCAAAAAAACTGCTCTAAAGTTAGCTTCTCACTTCTATTGATCATAAAACATTTTTTGGCTCGATTACTTAATTGAAACTGGTAAGTTAAGAGCCTGCAAATGATTTTCAACCCTGTTAGATCTAATAATAAAGGCAATCTTTTATACTCTCTGCCTTTCCGACCGTAGTGAAGTATACAACAAACACGTGTATGTATGGAAAAGATTTAGTATTGTTATATTCTTCCTCTTTTTTTTTTTTAAATTCTGGTAAGTCATATTCATTCTGTTCAATTTTAATGGAATATGGAGCACATACTTCGACTTCGAAACCGCAGTTTGGAATTTGTCCGCTCTTCGTGACACCTGACACCCTTTTGAAGAAACTCATTCAAGAATTCTTGTGGCCGTGGATTCTTGTAGGACAGGAAACTGTTGCAAAGGTTTTCTCTCTCTCTCTCTCTCTCTCTCTCTCTCTCTCTCTCTCTCTCTCTCTCTCTCTCTCTCTCTCTCTCTCTCTCTCTCTCTCTCTCTCTCTCTCTCTCTCTCTCTCTCTCTCTATTTTATTCACAAACTAACTCACCCTCTCTCTCTCTCTCTCTCTCTCTCTCTCTCTCTCTCTCTCTCTCTCTCTCTCTCTCTCTCTCTCTCTCTCTCTCTCTCTCTCTCTCTCTGCCCCCCTCCCCTCCTTCCATTTTTTTGATTCGCCATATACATGTTTTTTTGTGAGTGTGTGTGATATTTTCCCCTTTCTGTAGCGGCCATCATCCACCCTTTTCATAGATTCCAAATATATGCAGGTATCTTTTCTATCGATTCCCTGATATACTTAATTCATCATTAGACGTGTAACAATAATAGCTTGTCATGCATAGCTTAACCTAATATAATGATGGCAAACTTAGTCTCATCGTCAGAGAGAAAACGTGTTTCGAACCTCCAAGTTTTCCAAAGTTCTCAAGCTGGCAGTTTGAAGCCACTGCCGCATCTGCTTCAGTCTGCAGTTTAAAGTCTCGTTTATCGATATAAGCAACTTTCCCTGTTTGTCACATAAAATACAAACCTTCAGGCTTCTTGTTATGGAACTGGGCAGCGGTGATCACGGAACGATATCTTATCAGCAGTGCTCGTCCATTCAAACACATCCTTTAATTATTTTTTTTTCCTTGTGGATCTAAAAAGCAGATAAGATAAGCTGAAATAATCTTTTACGCGAGATTTACGAGAAGCCAGACCCAGCCGGGCGTGAATGACTTGGGATGAAAGGATTTCTTTCAATTCCACCCCCCACCCCCCTCTTTCTTTCTGCGGTTAGATTTTTTTTTTACGTCACTAGCAATGGTCTAGCTTTCAAAATATGTCACTCTTTTGTGTAGTCTTTTCATATGCTAATGTTGTATCTTAATAGAAAGAGAATTATATTTAGAGCAACCTAGCCGCGTATTATTGTACAGAGAGAGAAAAAAATATTTAGAACTACATAAAAACAAGGAGGAATGGCACGTATGCCATTACAAAACCCACTGAGCTGTCAGTTTTTGGCCAGTTCCTGCTGTTATTCTCTCCGAGGTGTGTAAATAAGTGAATGTTTCACGCATGGAAAACCAGCTACAGGCGACTGGGCGTGCACAATTTTAGCTTAGATCGTTTAATTTTATGTAACATTTTTTTTCGGTATTTTTTTTTTTTTTTTTTTTTATAAAATTTCATTTTTCGCGATGTTGAATTCAGTAAAATGCAATATGCATAGTGTAGGGGGAGGGGGTGGTGGCAGAAAACAAACAGATGTAGACCTGAGGAATGTGGATTTATCAAAAGATCTAGATGATCTTTTTTTTTTTAATCTTTTTTTTTTTGGCAACGACGTGACAACTTCTCTTTGTTTTTCCTCCTCTTTCGTGCTATTTGCTTGTGATCAGCCTTAAATGGTTGTCAAATTACATACAGCTTATGTAAACCCCATCCCCCTCCTCTCCTTACCTCCCCAGCTCACATATTGAAAAAAAAAAAATGAGTTGGATTTTTACTGAAACCCAGAGTCTTGCGATCTATAGGTTAGAGGTCATAGGTAAATAAAGTGGGAGACCATTAGGCACAAGAAAAAGTCGTCGATTTAAGTGCTTATTGGACTAGTTTTACGTTCAAAATAGTCAACTTTCGATGATTTCTCTTTGCAAATCTAAAGATGGACATCTTTCCACCACACCATTGTTTTTTTCTTGTTTGTTTTTTTTCGAAAATGTGGCTTGTAGTGAGCAAACACTTCAGTTTATAATGATTGACAGATCTTTCTTCCAGCCTCTCCCATGGACACACATCGACACATCGACACATTGACACATTGACACATTTCTTTGGGGATGTTTTCCCGTGTTTTGCTTACACACAGGATAACTGGGACCGAGTAAACCTGGTTTGAAATCCACAAGAAACGTTGAAGCAACGTCAGTTGTTGCCCCTAGCTGCTGTTGTGGAGGAAATAGGACCAACACCCTTGTGCAATAAGCTAGTTAAATCCCGGACCAATCGCTCTTCTATTAGTGTCAATGGTGGTCTAGTGATACCTACTCTCGGCGTCTGGCACGGAGAGCAATATTGCAGGTTATCTCACAGCCGCCACCAACATGGGGTTTCGACTGTACAGGAAAGGAGGTCGCCGCGGTTGTGTTCAAGAACCGTTATCTCGGGTTGCCCCGCGTGAATCTTGGAAGGGTATTTGGCCCGGGTTTGTTCCAACTTTCCTTATTGATTGATCGGCGACGTTACGAGAACTCTCGGGAAATGTCGAACACACCGACGGATTAGAGCCTCGATAGCTGACAATGGAGCGACCTGAGGTTCACCTCTTGGTTGATTTCCCGTGGACAACGTGTGGTATTTAGGATGGTCGGAGATCCAAAGTCTTGCCCGAGTTAGAGACAAGCTCAAGCTCGTCCTCGTTGTCTTTAAACGGACCCTTTCAGTCGTCCTTGACCTCTGAGACGATTAGCGAGGTGAGCAAAGCAATGAGTGACGTGAACACCTCGAGGACGCTTGCTACACGGCTTAACCGGACTTTAGAGTCGAGTCTGGTCGTGTATGTAATTGGCAATAACTATCCTATCTGTATAGCGAAAGCATGCTAGATTGCTACTGCTATCGCCGATACACTTCCAAACCCGGAACGCTATCGCTCAGGAAATAGCTTTTGGTCCAAGTGCTAGGATTATTGGCTTCAATATGGCATGGATGAAAGGGTTCCACGTAGATTTGCCCTCAGATACGCAAATTGAAGTTTTAAATTGCTTTGAAAATGGCATTGACGCTCATTGAGTTTGTTTCGTGTGGTACAAGCAATTCTCGGTGAAACCGATAAAATATGGAATAGCTCGACCTTATCATCCGATGCCTTAGTTTGATCGATATCGGTTGATTCAAGAAATTTCGAATGTTTAAATCTAAAAAAAAAAAAATTCTTAGTAGATTGATTAATACTGCTCCTGGCGGTTACCAACAGAGCTTTGGTTGAGTGGAACTGCTACACAGCACTTCGAGAAGGCCCTGTTTATATGTATGCTGCATATCGCGCCAGGAATAGCTTTCGGTTTTTTTTGTTTTTGTTTTGTTTTGTTATTTTAATGCTGTGATACTCACAAGTAGTTTTTAAGTAGATAAAAGTGTTTTTGAAACAGATAAAGAGCGCCTGTTATGGCCATGCGCCTCACGCATGCGGCCTGTGTGTGGAGCCACTCGTGGGTCGGATCCTCTACGCTCTGGGGTGAACAGTTCTAGTCGTTCACCTCTGTGATCCATTGGTATCGAGAGTGCGGCTTTGACTTGTCGGCCGGCGGCCGGAATAAACACATAATTATGAATAATGCTAACAGTGTATTACACAATCAGGATTCCCGAAAATTCGATATTCTGATTCTTGAAGACAATTTGAAGGCGAAGATCGGCAAGAAGCTTCCAGAATTGCGAGTCGTTCGCGTTTAAAAAAAAAAAAAAAAACATAATAAAATTCTTATTCACGTGACCTTCACCTCCGACCTCTGCACGGCCGATGATGCAGTAACTTGTTTTGATGAGGACATCCAAGAACAGTTCATAGGGATGCCCTCCTTGGTTTCCCCGCCTGTTTTTTTTTTCCCTCTTGTCATTGTTCTTTCTTTTCCTTTCTCGCCTAAGTCGAGACGGCGGAATAATTGGAGGGATCTCCGCGGTATCCCGGGGCGAGCCAGGAAACCATGAAAGCAGTTCGGGTCTTGTAGTAAAAGTAACGATCGGCAGGTAGAAAAAAAAATAAAGCAAAAATATTCACCTGCCACGTTCAACTGGTGATTTGAAGAAGCTGAGTGTGCTAATTGGGATCCAGATCCTACAGACAAATTCAACAGGCCAGGTGACCTACAGAGATAAAGGATCAGCCAGAGATAAACTGTCGTAACACTGAGAAACCTGCAGTAACATGCAGTCTTGGATTATTCAGAGTTTCTCTTCGTGTTTCCATTTTTTTCTTTTCACTGGCCATTCTGGTAGCTTTGTGTTCATTGCGATGGATTATTCAATATTTTGTATTGGTGTAAGTTACAAATGTTTTTTTTTTTTTTTTTTTATTTTGCAGTCTGTTAGCGCACTGTATGTTGTGAAGCATGTTTGTGAGGATCGCATGATCCATGACAACGTTGATTGCCGGGGATCATTGAAGTCTTGTATCCTCGAGTAGCTGGACCCCGTCTATGTTTCTTACAAAGTCCTTAACGTTGAATCATGTCCCGAAGCTGCTTTACGTCCTCTTAATTCTCGGAGCTTTCAATGTCTACCCCATCTCAACCGGTGCTAATCTAATCAGAATCAATGTTAAAAAAAAATATTCTTTTGGGATTGGAGCGAGAAAAATGCGATAAGCATTATTCTACAGTCACAAAAGGCAAGACCTTGTAAAGCAGTGGCTTTGAGCATTACTAAATGGCCTGGTAGAAAGCTGAAATAGGTGAAGACACTTACTACACTTAATGACACTTCCACACACAGGCCGCTGGTGGAAGGCGGTAGCTCCTATGTTCAAGTCACCCGATGACTCTCTCCGAGACGAAGGGAGGTGGGGTTTTACTGCCATTGTAAAGTTTAACGGTTTATGGCGGACACTGCAGAGGCGCGTGGGTGGGATTCTGCTTGACCAAGCAAGGTCCATTGGTCAGTTGGCAGCGCGTACGTCTTTCATGCTAGTACCTCTTAAGGTCGCACTGACCTCTGGGATGAAAGTTGAAGCCTGTCTCTTCACAAGGCCTTTTATCTTCTCATCTCTCTCTCTCTCTCTCTCTCTCTCTCTCTCTCTCTCTCTCTCTCTCTCTCTCTCTCTCTCTCTCTCTCTCTCTCTCTCTCTCTCTCTCTGTTTCTTTCTCTCTCTCTCTCTCTCTCTTTCTCTCTCTCCCCTCTCTATGTCTCTGTTTCTCTCCGTCACACTGTACCCCAGTCCTCCTTGTTCAACTCCTGAAATACGTTTCATTTTTATCAATTAACCTACTAAAGTGTTATTGTCCCGAAATGTACTGTCGCTATTTGTAAAGAATGAGTATTCTAAAGAGGCAAAGAGCGACGTAATACCTGAGAGCGATGCCCAGCAAAGGTCCGCGACGAGTTTTAACGCCTATAAAAGCCTGCTATGAATATTATGCATGAAGACCGCCGTTAATTCGATGTTTACACGGGAAAAACGGCTGTTGTTCTGACGGTAGACAGTTGAATCTCCATTCGGAGCTATGTAAACCCAAACATGTTTTGCGCTGTAGAGGTATGACCCCTTCCCCAAACTACGGCTTGCACAATCCTTTTGGGAAAAGACTAAAACCCGAATCTACGTCTTACACAATCTTTCGGCAAAAGACTAAAACCCGAATGTACGTCTTACACAATCTTTCGGGAAAAGACTAAAACCCGAATCTACGTCTTACACAATCTTTCGGCAAAAGACTAAAACCCGAATCTACGTCTTACGCAATTTTTCGGGAAAAGACTAAAATCCGAATCTACGTCTTACACAATCTTTCAGGAAAAGACTAAAACCCGAATCTACGTCTTACACAATCTTTCAGGAAAACACTAAAACCCGAATCTACGGCTTACACAATCTTTCGGGAAAAGACTAAAACACGAATCTACGTCTTACACAATCTTTCGGGAAGAGAATAACCTTAGCACTCGATTGGAGCACTTGCATTCTTTAGGCTCAATTTTTAAAGTTTCACAATCACTTGCGGATCATTACTATCCTTCCTTTTTGCGTTTTGTTTTCTATTTTCTTACAGCTGTTGCAGTTAACTAAGCGTCTTAAACACCACTTAAAATGGCCATGCAACGCCTGACAGCGCTTCAGTTTTTTACAGCCTTTTTTTTTTTTCATTTTAAAATTTCTTAGGTTAGTGACATTGCAAAAACAATCGCGTTTTGTATCCCCACTCTCATCTACTTGTTTATGGCCATACAAACCAAACTCCATGGCTAAAAGGAAGACCTACACATATCATTTATAAAGATGACTGGACTGGCGATATAATCAGCGATGAAAGAGAAGAAGCAGAATCTGCTTGTTTATTAGCACAAAGTGTTTTTCGTTGAAAAAGGACCTAATACTCTTTTTAGGAACGAGGTAATGATATGAATGTTTGGAAGAGGGTGGGATGAAGAGGGATGAAGAAAAAGATACCGTATCCCGCCCCAGCCATGATATTATTTTACCCTAAG
This sequence comes from Elysia crispata, assembly GCA_033675545.1. Classification (NCBI taxonomy): domain Eukaryota; kingdom Metazoa; phylum Mollusca; class Gastropoda; family Plakobranchidae; genus Elysia; species Elysia crispata. Next base: position 405,918 of record JAWDGP010004303.1, on the reverse strand, counting down.
TTGGTTGAAAGTGATTCTGTGGAGCATCTTGGTCCACAAGTGACCGTCTCACACCTCTCTCTCTCTCTCTCTCTCTCTCTCTCTCTCTCTCTCTCTCTCTCTCTCTCTCTCTCTCTCTCTCTCTCTCTCTCTCTCATCATCATCATCATCATCATCTCTATATGAATGTCGTCTCTCTGGCAAGGGTTCAGGTTTTACTAGTTCCGAGGCAGAGGTGACCAATGACCTCAGGTGGTTGGCTAGACGGTTACAGACGTGCAGCGCAGTAGCCGGTGGACATAAACTATGATGTTACCTCTACGATCGTCCGAGTTGAGTTAATTGGTTTTTTTTTTGGTTTTTTTTTTTTTTAAAGATGTCAAGACTAGAATTATCGTTCCTGAACTCTTTGCGTAGGTAGGGAAAGTAATATATTTGAAAATTGTTGTTATTATTATTATCATCATCATCATCATCATCATCATCATCATCATCATCATCATCATCATCATCATCATCATCATCCAGGTCTTTGAGACTTGTGTGGAGCAAAACATTCTTGATAGAATACTAGTTTCGAAATCTCTCTCTCTCTCTCTCTCTCTCTCTCTCTCTCTCTCTCTCTCTCTCTCTCTCTCTCTCTCTCTCTCTCTCTCTCTCTCTCTCTCTCTCTCAACCTAGCCGGGTCCACTACTGTCTCTCTCTCCTTCCTTTATCCCTTTCCTCATTGGTGGGCTCCCTCACCGCCTCTGTCAAAGAAAGGTAATCACGTATTGTTTACGCTTTAACGCCACATCTTCTAGAGCAGCATATTCACCACGACCACAACTTAGAATACGTACCTCTCCATAGTTATAGCCTATAAGACAGTATTTTGAATTGTTCTGTGTATCTTAGCTGTGACCGTGGACTTTTAGTCCATCCCTCATCTACTGTACCTATATTTCCCTTGTCATCTATCCCTTGCTGGCATGTTGAGCGGCATGTCTTGTTATGGTGGCATGTGGAGCGGCATGTCCCAGTATGGTGCCGTCCCGCAAGAAAGGCGGCCTGAACACCTTGAATAGCACCTTTTTCTGCCTGGTTGACTGCCGCAAAGTTTAGATCTACAGATCTCTGGGGGGGAAAATGGTTCGGCTTCCATTTTCTTATGACCACTGGAAGCCCTAGGGGGTACCGGGCGTATCAGACAAGGATGGATGAACGAGAGAAAGAGAGAGGAGGGAGGGAGAGAGAGAGAGAGAGAGAGAGAGAGAGAGAGAGAGAGAGAGAGAGAGAGAGAGAGAGAGAGAGAGAGAGAGAGAGAGAGATTATCATCCGATTCCTTTAGACAATAAAATGAATCAGAATGACTGCGCATCGAACCATGATTTTATTTCACAATATTGGATTGAAATCCTAGAACAGTAATCATGAGGAAAATAATGGTATCGTCCTAGTCAAAGATAGGTACTTGGGTTCGTTTGCTATTCTTCTGTTTGAATACTTCAGTATCATAACTCCTTGCATAGCATAGGGTGAAATTTTACTCCCTTGGGAAATGAACCAATCATTAAGACCTGTTCCATCGTAAATCTTAAAATAATGCAAAACGTTTTTTTTTTATATATATTTTAGGCTAACGCTTAAGACTGAAGCCATTATCAAGTCACATTTTTTCCCGAATGATTTATGCACTTACTTGTTCGGCTGTAGAATTCGTTGTTATTATTATCATTATATATATATATATATATATATATATATATATATATATATATATATATATATATATATATATAATTTCTTCTATTTTTTCTAACTCTGCTTTGCACGAGGCGTTTACACCCAACTTTCTCTTTTATTCCTTTTTCTCCCTTTGTCTTTCCCTCCTTTTAAGACGTCTTTTTTTTTCGCTGACTACTTTTGTTTGCTCCAACAAGCGGTTCGACCTGGTCCACTACTAACCGAGATTTTTGTTTAGTCCCCAATAGCAGATTGTTTGCTTAATGTTTGAGGAAGGAGTGTTTGTCCATTGTATCGAGATCTGGCGGGCGGTGGACAGTGGACAGAGGCTACCGTGTCCAGTTCTCTGGCCGCTCCCACTCGAGGGAGGAAGCCCCGCCGGTATGCTCAGTACTGTTCTGCACGACCTCCTTCATGGTAAACGCTCAAATTATTTCGGAAAAAAAATTTTCTCACTCAAACTATTCTCTCCGTGTAGGGCTCTGTGAGACTTAGGGGACCATGAAGAATGACCTGTGAGTTATAATGAATGACACGTTTTTTTTTTCTTATTCCCCCCCTTTTTCTTTACTTTTCTTTCCTTTACTGAATGTGCACAGTTACAGTAGTGACGCACTTGAGGTCAGATTTCCTTTTGACCGGTCAACTTATGCTCCTATCTATGATTGACGTGTCCGGCCGACCCGCCAGATTTTCTTGAAGAACTCTTTTCGGAACGGAGCGGTCTAAAACGTTGAACTTTCATGTTTGTTTTTGAGAAGTCCGTAGACTATGAAGAGCTTTCACGTTTGTTTTTGAGAAGTCCGTAGACTATGAAGAGCTTTCACGTTTGTTTTTGAGAAGTCCGTAGACTATGAAGAGCTTTCACGTTTGTTTTTGAGAAGTCCGTAGACTATGAAGAGCTTTCACGTTTGTTTTTGAGAAGTCCGTAGACTATGAAGAGCTTTCACGTTTGTTTTTGAGAAGTCCGTAGACTATGAAGAGCTTTCACGTTTGTTTTTGAGAAGTCCGTAGACTATGAAGAGCTTTCACGTTTGTTTTTGAGAAGTCCGTAGACTATGAAGAGCTTTCACGTTTGTTTTTGAGAAGTCCGTAGACTATGAAGAGCTTTCACGTTTGTTTTTGAGAAGTCCGTAGACTATGAAGAGCTTTCACGTTTGTTTTTGAGAAGTCCGTAGACTATGAAGAGCTTTCACGCGCCCGGTAGTCAGTGGATATCGAAGGCCTTTTTGTTTTTGTTTTGATGAATTATGAAATTTTCAGTTGTCTCCCATGTGACCCGTAAACGTAGATCACAATGATGAGCTGTGATGTTTTTTTTTTTTCTTCTCTGCCAGAGTTCCATTGTTTATGAATGATGATAGAAGCAGGCGCCTGAGGTTTATGAACAAACTGATTTTGGCAATATGTATACCGAGATGGTTATAAAAGGTCACACTTTTAGAGTTTTCGAGTACACTGCTTCGAGTGTGCGAAGTTGTGTGTGTGTGTTTGACATGTTATTAGGTTTAACAAGCGATGCCTTAGAGTGGAATGTCCAAATGTTTAGCTGTGCATGTGAATTCTCTTGAAGTGCTAACTAGTATAAAATCATGAGGATGTACTAAACGTTGTAAACGGACAGTGTTGCACGTTGCCGTTGCGCCAGATAATAATTAAAAAATCGACTCGGATTACCGTGTTGCAATAACACATACTTTAAAACATATGAATATGCAATGGATTTTCGAAGCTTTGCTTCATAGATTTTAAGTTATCTTTTTCTAAACAGAATCCGCATTTCTATAATATGAAAATGTTATTCGCTCCGCTAGGTAATTATGAAAACTGACTCACAGATTTCTGTGTTGCATCGACACCTGCTTTAAGACATATTATTATGAGTATATTGCAAAGCAGTAAACAGCTTTTCTTCATAGTTTTCAAGTTATCTTTGTTGAACAGAGTCATCATCTCTTTCATATTTTCATTAGTTTCAGAGAGAAAAAGAAAGAATGTTGGAAAAAAGTCACAACTTCAATAGCAAAAGAAGCAAAAACTTGTTTCTTTTTTCTTTCATATAAAGAGTGGCTTAATCTAAATGTTTATGGACTGCGATCTGACATTACCCCTCCCGGGTACACCCGCGCCGACTGAAGTCCGTCTTGTATCATTCAAACGCAGATTTTGACCTCGATCTAGTAGCTGCAGACAGGCAGGACAATACCGTGTGTGTGTGTGTGTATGTGTGTTTTAGAGGGGAAGAACATGTCCAGTGGCATACCATGCTCTATGTGTGGGTGGACTCGCTCCGCCTGGTCTTCTCCTTGAAAGATTCTTGTTGGACTTGCAAATCCCTGATGTTTTGGGAGTATATAGAAATTTATGTGCTCATTGCTTTTCTTCTTCTCTCTTCTCTTGTTTTTCTGCCTTTCAATGTGATGAGTTTAGAACCATCGTGTGGCCCGGTGAAGAACTGGACAAAATAATGCAGCAACTTAAAAGAACAATATAATCATGTTCTTAGCTAGAAGTAAGAAATCATGAATAGATTTGGATCGTCAACAAACGACCAAGCTTTAGGCTGATTGCAGAATTATACCATTTTCATTGTTCAGGTTTTTGACAGATGAGTTTGAATGATGCCGTTGATGATATTTCGGCAGTTATAAAGAAATGAAAACCTACATTAAACATCAATACTTTGCTCACCTTCCCTAAAAGTGGTACTCGCCATGTTTGTCCAACAGTCAAGAACCGAAGCGAAGTTTCGTTCTCAACAGATTAGCAGCTTGACATTTTTTATATTTGACATAATTATTCACAAGCTGCTTTTCTCTTATTTATCACAATTAAAAAGTTCGACTAAAGCAATCTACTGAAAACAGTGAAGCTACGGCTCCTTCTTGCTACCACCTTCACAGTTAGAATAGCGAAATCGAGTGATCTCCTCCGATCGTTTAGAAGTTTCCTTTTAAAGTTTGCCGCAAAATTACTTATTCATCATTGTATCATTGTAATACGAGACTTTTTGCAACATTTGAGATGTGGGTCCAACCTGGCCTGCAATCAAAGCAGTGGAGGTCGTAGTGAGTAAACATTAAACTGGTTTTTGACGTATAATTTGCCAGGTTAAAATCCGTCTACCAACATTACTGCTTCTCATCAGCGTTTCCCCCCGCCGTCCTCAGAAGGACTATGGATCCAATTACAAACATTTACTTCAACTGGCTTTTGGTCGAATAATACTAGGAACGAAGCGCAAGAACATGGCTGGGCTTGACCTTGGCTTGTGACGTAACCATTACAGCACGTTTAATGAGAAAATGCACATGGCAAACACGGAGAGCTGTGACCCAACGTGAAGTAGCGGCCCCGAGTCAATGAAAGCTCTTGTCTTTAAAACTGATCCCACGGCGTGACTTCTCGTTTGATCTCCTCAAGTGTGTCGAATGGCCGGCTTTTTAAGGTGAACATCTTTCTGATAAACACAAACGTTGTCCGGGAATTGGTTTCTCGGTTCCTTCGGGTGACGTTTTACTTTACTAGACTTCAAAGGAACAGTCAGGTGTCTCTTTTGTGTGTGTGTGTGTATATATATATATGTAACGTGATGCCTACAAGGCCATCCTATATAGGCTTATCGGTAATTGTGAAGTTTACAGACGGGCTTGGGTTTATTTTATGCAGGGTTGGTTATGCTAATTATGTTTTGTTATGACTGTCTTGTGTTTAGCGGTAAATAGGCGGTTACTTATCATAGGAAGAAGGAAAAAGAAAATAATCCTGCAAAGCATTTTTTCCCAAAGGATGTGAAAAACTGTTGAATGGACAATATTTGGGTAGATTGGTAAACAAAACAAAACGTTTACCATGATGGCCTCTCAGTTACATGGTCAATTTCTACAGCTACTTTTAATATATGAACAAGGCCGAGACTTTAAATTAACTTTGTATTATTTTATGGATTACCGTGCCATTGATAATTGCCCTTAATTTGTTGGTTTCATACTGAAAACGAGAATCCTGCTATGACACTGAAACGAGAACTTTGAAAAGAGGGGGGGGGGGGGGTTGGAGCAAGAAAAGGATAAAGCACATTGAAACTGTGCAAACAACCACAATCACCTTATTTGTCATAATTATAGTTTATCCCTTTAGTTGTTCCCATGGGCTGTTTGCTTCCTCGCAACGCTTCCAAGACCCGAAAATGATCTTGAGGTGAAAATCTTGCACGACCATAATCCAAGACTTTTTAATGTGTGCGCGTTTCTCTTGAACTGCCGATCAGAAAGAGAAGATAATATTTACAAACGGCGGGCATGGCTGTGTCCCTTGAAGACACATTTAGCAGCATCCATTGATGTTTCTTACCTCAATCTTTACACAAATTAGCTCGGGAAACTTGCATTGAAGCCTGCTTTCTACGGTCTCGTAGCTTGCTCGACACCACAACCTACATAGAGCCACTTCAGATTTTTCTCTCATCCAACGATGCGAAGAATTGTTTAGAGCGAACTATTCTAACTATGCGCAGGCCGTGTTGAGTTTTTCAGGTGATCAGCATGATTGCACTCGGCTGCAGCTCCAATGTGGGACGACAAGAAAGACAAGACATAATGCTTTCTCTGGCAAGTACATCTAGATCTGAAGCTTATTCTATAGCTTTTGGGCTTTTACCTTGGTTTGCAAACTAATGTGGGCCCTGATGTCAGAGAGAATCCGATCTCAACAGAGAGGCGGTACTATGTGATGGTGGTGGTGATGATGATGGTGATAATGACCATGATGATGATTAATTATGATGACGATGATCAAAGCTTTATGTTGTCAAACTTGAAAACTTGAACTTCTCTCCTACTCTCTCTCTCTCTCTCTCTCTCTCTCTCTCTCTCTCTCTCTCTCTCTCTCTCTCTCTCTCTCTCTCTCTCTCTCTGTTCCCCCCACTCCCCTCCTTATCCTTATTAGACCTTTGGACCTACGTCGTTTTAAAGACGTTTTCAAGAGTTGTAATTCATCCTTTCTAAAAAAAAAAACCAAGAGTATGACAGGTGCGCACTTCAATGCTGTCTTAGCCAGGGCTGATAGTGGAGATAATGGTCTCCCACGACCATTGCATCATTTATTTTTTTTAATCTTTTATCAAAGAACAAGGGTTCTTACGCTGATATTCACGACAAGGAACAAACATCAGCTTCATATCTTTATCAAAGAAAACATACGTCCTGGCTTTGAAACACTCGTTGTATTAAAAAATTTAAATTAAATGAGAGAGAGAGAGAGAGAGAGAGAGAGAGAGAGAGAGAGAGAGAGAGTGTGTGTGTGTGTGTGTGTGTGACATTGAGTTCATGAGGCAAAGATAAACTTGTATGGAGAGATTTTTGAATTTGTCAAAATTTTTGCGATATATCCATAAGTTCCGGGAAGCTCTTTCGTCGCAACATCTGCCTGCCTTCTTCAGCTCGAGGTTGTAGAGATTGAGATGGATCCGTCAAGGTTTTTTTTTTTTTAAGTGTCATATTAAATAACTTTTGAATACTTCGCAGATCCAAATTAAACGCATCCTGTCGTTTTTAATTAGTTTTTTTCCGATACGTGTTTCATATCGAAGCTGAAGGCTTACATCGCAGACTTCACTCTTCATTGTTAAAATACAGAACAGAGAATCAACCCGCCTCTAAAAATGCATTATTGCTTATTAATCTCTAGATATCTCTATGTCTCACTGTCTCTATGAACATCTTTTATCTATGTGTGTACCGTGCATTGTATGCATACATTTTACTAATTCTTTATCAACTTTATATTACTATCTTTCTATCTATGTGTCTGTCTATCCATCCGTCTAGCGATCTATTTATCTATCTATCTATCCATCCATCCATTGATCCATCTATCCATCTATCTGCTTAGCTAAAACCTCGTAAAGCTAAGAATTCGTTTTCTTCATCCGTTGAACTTTTTTTTTTATTATTATTATTAAAGTATGAGAACGTAAACGGTAAGGTATTCCCATGCAAAAAGGCGGCACCTTTCTCCGCACCAGGCTATACTAACTTGTCGTGACGAGACTCTTAGGACGCCAATTCACCTTCTTTAAGAAACTATCGAAGAAAATTGTGTGCACCCATCTTGCTTGCAGGAGCCTAAGTAGATGTGACAGCAGCTAACGCCTGATCATTAGAAATCATGATGATCATGTCAGATACGACGGAGCGCGCTTTGTCTCGGGGAATATCTTGGAGACACTAAATGGCCGAGTAGATCTTCCGAGATCTTCGTCGCCTAAGTTATAGCCCTCAAAAGTCTTTTAGCGAGATTCTCCCGGAATCGTACGTCTCCTAAGTTATAGAGCTCAGAGCCTTTTGGCAAGATTCTCCCGGAATCGTACGTCTCCTAAGTTATAGAGCTCAGAGTCTTTTGGCAAGATTCTCCCGGAATCGTTCGTCTCCTAAGTTATAGAGCTCAGAGCCTTTTGGCAAGATTCTCCCGGAATCGTACGTCTCCTAAGTTATAGAGCTCAGAGGCTTTTGGCAAGATTCTCCCGGAATCGTACGTCTCCTAAGTTATAGCGCTCAGAGGCTTTTGGCAAGATTCTTACGGAATCGTACGTCTCCTAAGTTATAGAGCTCAGTGTCTTTTGGCAAGATTCTCGCGGAATCGTACGTCTCCTAAGTTATGGCGTCCATTTTCAAACAAGATTCTCACGAAATCGTACGTCTCCTAAGTTTTTATACGCGCCAGTCTCTAGACACGGCTGTTGAGAGAGCAAGACGGCGGAATAATTTACGTGTTCATTTTTCGGGTGAGGTACATCGAAGTGACATGACTGTCTCGTCGAGAGACAGCCACCAGCCCCTTGCTCGCCGTAAGGACTAATAGAATTAACACGATTTTCGTGGCAGCCATTGTTTTTTTTTTTTAAATGACTTTCTTTCTGGTGCAAGTCATATACACACTGCTACAAAGTAACCAAGAAGAAACGGATGAGGATGATTGCGAAAATGAGGAAAAGATCTAAATTTAAATAGTTTTAAGTATTTTTTTTAAGATAGATAGAAAGATACAAAGATTGACAGACAGAAATATATGAAAGAGACAGATAGATAGATATGAGATGGATGGATGGGTACCGGTGGGTGGATGGATTGAGAGAAAAAGAGTATAGAGATGAGATGAGTGACTAGAAAACATAATAGTGTTTACACACCCTTTACACCCTGTTATGTCGGCCTCCATGATTAACTTTTCTTCCTCTATTTCTCCTTAATGCCCGTGATCTTGCTAGTGTGCTATCACCCTCCTTCACCTTCTGTATTTTTAGGCGTGTGGAGGGCTTTCTCCTTCTTCCTAAATTTTATTTTCTGCTTTACCCGTTCCCATCTTGCATCATGCCCCTTAAAATTATCCTTAATCCTATGGATCTTGCTTTATGGCCATAACATTACATCATGTACCGATGAAAACAAGAATGCAAGATTAAGCATTTCAAAATTCATGGACACTTTAAGCTTTATTTAATTATTTCATGTTTTTTTTTTTTCGGTAATGACAGAAATCAAAATCATCACCTTGCACCATGATCTTTCTACAAACTATTGTGTGTATATGTGTGTTGTGTGTGTCTCTTTAAGTGATTATCACACAGTACATTGTAAGCATTTGATTTCCCCCCTCTAATATATTGCCCGCGTTTCTGTCATAATTTGAAAGACAATGGCAAGAAGTTGCTACAAGTGTGAAGTGTTTCTTCACGGTTTTTTCTGTATGCATAGGTTGTAAACAGGAGCCAAGAGGCAGCGTGAATTTGGCCCATCGATGACGAGTTATTTTATGCCGCCGCCTAGCTGTCCCTGTAGGTCATCTGTGATTCTTGGTGGACAATGCATACAGCATGCTGTCCGGTGAAACTATGCTGTCCATGCAGCAAGAGGAGCCACGGCTGACAGGCATTCCGCATGGCTGCACTCCCCCAACCTCTCAGTCTTGTTACATCACGCCTTCACCGTCTGCTAGCGCTCTGCTGCGCCCGCCGCTGCCTTCACTGCTTTCCTCGCTTGCTTCACGTCGCCTAAGCGTGGAGAGTGCGGAGTGTCGTATTATCCGAGGACTGCAGCAGCGGTCGGGATTTGATCCTCCTCGGCTGGCCTCACCTTGATCTCGATTAGCAGGACTGGGACCTAGACCAGTGCGGCAGTGTCACTGCTCGTCTCTTGTCAGCGCCTGTCGTCAGTGCAGTAGATAGACAGACCGCTCCAGCCCCCCTCCTCTACTCTCTGCGGCAGATAAAATCATTGCAGGGCCACTCGAGGCCACACTGCCAAGCTAGGCAGGCAGAAGTTCGTTAGTGTGGCGTTCTGTCTGGGACTGCTACACTTGAGGGGTGCCTGGACAGCCGTAAATGTCGTAAGGAAGATTCCAAATGGTGACAAATATTTAAGATTTCGTAACGGATATTTTCTCTGTGATTCTCGGTTCGGCAGCCAGAATAATAGCATTGCACTTACTTCATTCATCAAATGGCAATCTTAATATACAGTGCTTGATTTCGATCTCGCGCTAAAAACTGGAATTCGAGTTATTTTTCTTTCTCTCCTCAAGGAATTCAGATGAAAACCTGGAATAAGCTAGACCAACTCATGCAATACAGGTTTTGATTTGGGACAGAGTGTGTTTATGTGTATGTTCATGTTATATACCATTTTACTTAATCTCCAGATCAGTGTTATTTCGCTCACAGATCGTGATCTCAAGTTCTCGTAAGACGGAAACTGAGTGGAAAAGATGTTGAGTTATTGTTCCTCTCGTCCGGCTCTTTCACGGAAATGCTGGAATTCCAACATGTGCTAGATCTGTAATTATGGTTAAGTTTAAAGGTTTCCTTTCTGTGGTGATAAACGAACTGGCATCTCAGACAAATCTTTTGAGACCAGTTTAAAGTCTCTCTGTCTCTCTGTCTCTCTCTCTCTCTCTCTCTCTCTCTCTCTCTCTCTCTCTCTCTCTCTCTCTCTCTCTCTCTCTCTCTCTCTCTCTCTCTCCCCCCGATAATGTTTTTTTTTTTTGTTTTGTTTCACACTGCAGCTTTAATTGAACAAAGAGATTGAAATATAGGAGGAGGCACCGGCAGTTTTTGAGATAACCAGGTGTGGGATCAGCTAGTTCAGGATCGAACTGCAGTGAATTCAATATTGATCAGTTATAAGAGACCGACTTTCGCCTACAGTTGCAGTAGAGCCTACATGTAGACCAGTGTTACAGTAGATCCACGGTTTAGTTGGAGTCCTAGAAATGTTTACTATCACCGAATTCTTATCTCAGTGGTTGTGAAGGCGCCTCAGGGGTCCCTAGCTAGCCGTCTTGGCTCAGCTCAGTGCTGCCGCTGTAGACCAACAGATCTTGATAGAAACTGGCCAAAAGCGCTAAATCCACGAAACGTGGGGACCATGCAGCAGGCGCTACAGTAGGTAGATCCGTAAGGGTTAATATCAGATGTCCGAGAGCCTAGTTCAGATTTCACTGGCCAAGGCGCTAGCTCTGTGGGTTTTTTTTTTAAATACAATGAACAGTGCTCTTCCTGCGGATATTAAAATTATTGATCAGGGTTAAGTTTCAGTTTCACATTTTCTTGATTTAGCTAACCCTGGTCGAGCATTTGGTCAGTAGTAGTGCATACATCTTGCTGAGCCTTTTATTCTATTTCGAAATATGATCTGGAGTCGAGTAGTGCTATACTTTAGGGATGTCAAGATCTTATTACAGATTCGATTTAGGTAGGAAGGGGGAGTTGGTCAAAGGTGATCCGTCTACTGAAGACTGGACTTAACAAAGCCTTTTTTTCTAGAGAAGTGCGGTGGTGGAAAAAGGGGGGGGGGGGAAAGAGAGGTTAAAACAAAACTTTGTAAAGCTTTATGTTTTGTTATCCTTTAAGAACCTAATTAGTTCTTTTGTATCGCGCAGTTCTCTTATTTAAAAAAAAATTATTCCTAGAACGAGCTCAAAACAACCGAAGCGGCAGCTTGCATGATAGTCGTAGTTTTTTTCCCCCTCAAGACAGTAGAGCTAAAGACATGAGGTCAACACCAGGCCTGACTTTCAACCTTTAGATCTACGGTTGTTGTGCAGAGAACAGGTTGAGCCGACTCCCAGATTAGCAAGATTTATGTCCAGTTCACCTTCAGGTCTGGTCTGTCACTAGAGGAGATGGCAGTGGAACTGTTACAGGTCGACTGCCCTGACAAAAATCTTCCAGGACGTGAACTCGAGCTGTTACTAGGAGATCAGATTCTATTCTGTGTGGGATTGGGGTCCTCTTAGAACTTTTCATTCGATTCTTCTCGCGGCCTTGGATTGAATAATATAGTTTTAATAGGGTTTTTTTTCTCCTCCTCCCCCTCCTCCTACTCCTCCTTCTTCTCCTTTTCTTCTTCTTCTTCTTCTTCTTCTTCTTCTTCGTCGTCGTCGTCGTCGTCGTCGTCGTCGTCTTTTTTTTTTTCTTTTTTCTTTTCTTTTTTTCTTTTTTAAATAAATGGCATGAAGACAAGGCGACTCCGAATCACACAAGAATACGATATAATTCTGTAGAGATAAAATTATTAGAAGATAAACACTATAGGAAATCATATCCTCTAACACTGGGGGCATCCAGGTGCTTGCTTGGACATTGTGTCAAGGAAAGTTTGTGGCCCAATTGACCGGTCATTTAGCTCTCTAATTCCGGCTGGGTTTCTGAAGAACTCAGATGGTCCGGCTAAATGACCAAGCATGTTCGATTACGCATGCTGGAAAGAAACTCAGATTGCGCAAATTTTTGGTCGCCTCGGAACTGCCTTAGAATTAGAGATCTTTTAAAATACGATCCCCTTTTGTTCCTTTCTCCAATAAAATTAAGTTAATTAGGGGGAAATGAAAATTTTGTCCGCAGTCTGCATGAGTCTCTCTCTCTCTCTCTCTCTCTCTCTCTCTCTCTCTCTCTCTCTCTCTCTCTCTCTCTCTCTCTCTCTCTCTCTCTCTCTCTCTCTCTCTCTCTCTCTCTCTCTCTCTCTCACACACACACACACACACACACTCTCACTCACTCATACACTAACTTATTATTAGCAGAACGCTATCAGCTATCAACTTCCTTACCAGTAAAGCGTCCACATGATGTTTTTCCTTTCTCTACACACCACAAACACATCATAGTCGATCTAGTCAGTGTTTATTTTTTCTACACTCTTTCTACAGTTCGCTAAAAGCCTTATGTACAGGATATCGGGTTAGGCATTGTGGTGATAATACCAAGTCACATTCTTTGCAAGCTGGATTTATCGAGCCCAAAAACTGAATGCTATGTCCAATTATCGTCTCACCGTTTCCAAAGGATTATCCTGCAATGCTTAGGAGTGTGGGAAATGGATATTTTCTTGAATTTTCCTTGTATTTCAATTGGACTGGGAACGATACATTGTACATAGTGATTTTAGCAATGGACTCGTATTTTTTTTTTTTTTTAATTTTTTTTTTGAAATGACAGCGAGACGTAAAAGTACTCTCGGAATGTTCTTAGAATTATACACAACTTGGCCGCGCCGCGTGTGGTGGGTGAGTTTGACTCGGAAACATCACAAGATAAGAAGGCGCTCTGAGCGCAGTGTACTATTCAGTGATGCATATTGTCAGAAATCGTGTCCCGTGATTGTTGTTGTGGCTAGCCACTGTACCTAGTCAAAACAGAGAGCAATGTGTGTGTGTGT
>JAWDGP010004303.1:357500-387500 GCA_033675545.1 Elysia crispata | reverse complement strand
TGTATGTAAAGTCTCTCTCTCTCTCTCTCTCTCTCTCTCTCTCTCTCTCTCTCTCTCTCTCTCTCTCTCTCTCTCTCTCTCTCTCTCTCTCTCTCTCTCTCTCGCTCGCTCGCTCGCTCGCTCACTCATTTAAGTTTATATTTTTATATATATATATATATATATAAATTGTTTTGGGGGCTATAATTGGCGCTGAAAAAAGGACATTAATATAGTAGCATAGACTTTTAAAAGTCAGTTCTTCCAGGAAAAGGTAATTAGATTAAAAAAAAAAAAATAACAACTTAAAACAACTGCAAACTATCGTCATCCGGTGTACTCTAACGGAACCAATTAAAAACATGCTGGTTGTTGGTTGTATGTACATGCAACAGAGGGCAACCTTTTTGAACGCTTCTTTTGTAATCATTGCAAGAATCTATAGAATCTAAAGTTTGTCTTTCAAATCTGTGTAAACAAGTGACACTGCTGCCACCTCCCAAGTGTCGGGCAGCATTTATTCAATCGGTATTCCCCGCATGTTTATGTCTTTTGCGCCACGCGCAGCAGACACGAATTAAGCTTTATCTCGGATATCCCCGTTGACGTTATGTTTTTCTATAAGATTTTGGCTCGCGAAAGGAGTTCTACACCAGCGCAGCAGGTCTGTTTCTTGTGTCGTGTGCCATTTTAGTTCTTCAGTTATCTTACGTCCCCTAAGTCCCTCGAGGCGGACGACAGTGCTCCGTTCGACAGTCATCTGTCTCTTACAACGAGACTTAATATTTGGCGCTAATCAGAGGAGAGAGCCGGCTTGACTGACCCAGGTTATTTATCTTGAGCGGTGTCGCTGGGAATCAGCTTTATCAAGTTTAAACCTTAAATACGGGTGATTTACCTATCCTATTAGTGTCAAACATGACATACGTAGTAACGCTTGTGACCAGTTTACATAATTATCAATATCTCAAAAACTGTGAGAGTTCTTGCCCCTAACATTATAAAAGAGGATCCCTCACCACACTCTTTCAAAAAAAAAAAAACAAAAAAAATCAAAACAAAAAATGTCCGTGTTTAGGTTAAATCTTCAAATCAGCTCAGAGTGTTGTTTTGGTGCCCCAGCTTTTGGCAACTGACCGTATCCACCGATTGGCGTGACGTAAGCTCGGCGTCTAAAGTCATTGTTGGCCGTCGGTGGAAATTGGCTTCGGTACAGTTTGTCAGGATTTGGGTTGAAGTGTTGAAAAGATTGACCCAGGCGTAGCGCCTGCCGCCCTCAAGTCACACATACCTGGCCCTGGGCTCGTGGGTCCAGGCTGGCGGTTTCTGCTGGCCGCAAGTCCAAGTTAGGAAGACTTAGAGACTGACCAGGGAACAATTTAGTGTGGGATTTGTGATTGGAACTTGGTTTGTGGAGTGTTTTCTGACACCCCCCCCCCCCCTTTTTTTTTTTTTTTTGAGTACCAGCAGATTTCTTGGTTGTTCTGACTTTTGTCGACTGTTATAGAAGTTAATTCCATCGATTGGTGTTTTTTTTTTAGTTTATTCGAGAAGATTCAAAAAGTTTATTTTTTTTTTCCCTTCTCCTTTCCACGGTAAAGTTATTCTGCGTTGGTAAATAATTTCAATACAATTTCAATGTTTCCTTCTCTCAATCCAGGAAATGAATGAGATGTTCGTTTTTAAAATATCGTGTAGATGGTCGTCCTTTCTCCTCTTTCTCTCTCTCTCTCTCTCTCTCTCTCTCTCTCTCTCTCTCTCTCTCTCTCTCTCTCTCTCTCTCTCTCTCTCTCTCTCTCTCTCTCTCTCTCTCTCTCATATATAATTGACTGCTAGGCACAGTACTCAGAATCGGAACCTCCCTTAGCCCCAAAATGGATTGATTAGTCTGAAACCTTTCGAACCTGGTCTTTTTTTTTTTTCCTTGGGTGGAGAAAAAGCGGGGGGGAGAAGAGTAGGAGTCCGTAGACAGTAGAAGACATGATGGTCTCCCCAGGGTACGAGTTTTAGACCTCATGAAACCGGTCCTCCGTTCGTTGACCAAATTTTCCGAAACACCTCATCAAATTATAAACTTCATTCACCCAGCATTGCTGAATGATGATGTTTTGATATTCCACCAGGGACTAGAATACTGATGAGCTCGTGAGAAACAGCAAGCGTGTAGGTAGGTCACGCCAATAAATTAGTTCTACCGAATTACCGTGTCGCTAGTAAAGCCTTTCTGAAGTATCTGGACTGGGTGTGACGCTGCCTTAATACCCGTTAAATACTTCTCGTTTTGGATTTCTTTTGTTGCTGTTAGAAGAACGTGTGGGTCACTATCTGTGCGTCTTTTCACGTCGCTCAAGTATGGAGTGACCCCCTGGATAGTATGATTAGTGTGTAGGTGAGAAGTCTTCCCCGGGACTTCAATAACTGTATTAGTTTCAGTCACGAACGTGGCCAGCGTTAGCGCCCGGAATTATAGCCCTATCATAAAGAAAAATTAATACTGGGAACGTAAGCAAAGCCTGCCTGCGTTTAGGGAAAGATACAACATCATTCTGTACTGTGCAGGCGATCTTACATGCTCAAAGTTCTGATGTTGTCTTGGGAGAAAAACACAACACACACACGCGTGCAAAATAAAAATCGAAGTATAGTAGATGAAGAGTCACAGAGATGTAGGTACTAAGTGTTCTTCAGCTACAGGCAGCTTTTGGTGTAAAGTATTGTTGTATCGTGGGGTGGATTTCTCCCTGATGAAGCTTGTGTGATGTCAACACCTTTACTGGGTTTTGAGTGTTTTCTTTGCTCGTTAGTCGATTCTGACCGTTCGTGATGAAGAGAGTGGTATATATATATATCCACACACCTGTTAGCAAACCGTTAATCTTTCTTTTCACACTTAGCGGTCGCTTAGTTCGGGTAATACAACGGCTTCCACTGGCGAATTTATGTTAAATTGTCGAGTAATGATTTCTGCCCAAGGTTCAAACTCTCTCTCTCTCTCTCTCTCTCTCTCTCTCTCTCTCTCTCTCTCTCTCTCTCTCTCTCTCTCTCTCTCTCTCTCTCTCTCTCTCTCTCTCTCTCTCTCTCTCTCTCAAAAAATAAAAAAAATAAAAAAAATTGTTTAATTGAGATAATTATACCTCATGGTAAACAAACCTTGGTGACAGTTTAACCGTAGTTCTTCCAAGGTACTTGAAATGCAGTACCGAAATTGAAATCAATGCTATATAAGGGTAAAGTGAAGGAACTTTGTAATGTTGAAGGATAAATCTTATCTTATCTTTCTTTTTTTTTTCTTCTCCAAACGTGAAATCGGTTCCAGGTGAAAGTGCATTACCTTTTTTTTTGTAAATTAAACGTCTGTCACACACATCTTGACATTACGGTATTAACATTGTCGACAAAACTTGTATTTTTTTTTTTTTTTAACTGTTCTGATTCTGTAACAAGTACTACTAGAAGTTGAGTGAGTGTTGGCGAAATGATTTAATAATTCAACCTTTTCAATCGATACCATCAGAATGATGCGATTGTGTATACTCGAGATGTTCCATTAGAATATTAGCTAGCGTTGTTTTTATGGGAATTCCTAGCCTTTCTTTTTGTTTTTAAATAGATGAGGAAATTAGAGAGGTAAATGATTCTCCATGTTATCGCAGTTTGGATTTTCCGGCGAAGCATCACCACCAACCAATCTTTCTAGAGCAGTCACGTTCCAGAACCACACGACTGTTTACTATGTGACCATCCTTCTCGAGCTACAGAGTGCTAAGGTTTATGGTTTTCATGTTATTCGCTCAATGATGATAGAGGGGTCCAGTCGATCCTCCTTATGTTGGTAAATTGGACCAGAGAGTGGAGATACACGGATCTACACTCTCTGATTGAACTCGCTTTGTGACACGAAACAGCGCCTCTGACGTCAGAACACAAGGACGCAAGGATGTATCTAGACTGTAATATATAAATATGCTCATTGGGATGTAGATATTTAAAGTACACCATCTAGTGCCAGTCAGTGACCTGTTTTGTGTAGGAGGTTCTGAGGCCTGCAGCGGCTGTCAGTCTCCCACACCCCTGGGTTGTTTACTCGACTCCTCTTGGACTTGTCACAGACCTGGAGAGGGGTACTTCACTGGAAGGTTTCGATATCTGGGGTAACCCCCAGATTTACAAGTGCGAGAGAGAGAGAGAGAGAGAGAGAGAGAGAGAGAGAGAGAGAGAGAGAGAGAGAGAGAGAGAGAGACCCCTCTTCCCCTTGTTTTTTTAACCCAGTTAAGCATCAGTGAAGTGACCAACGCCGACAAAACAAGTGAAAACATTGATTTACATTGTAATTGGTTCTCTTCCTCTTGGAAAAAAATCATTTGAATTCCGACACCCGGGCATGTCCAGTGTTTGGTATTTAGTTCTACCCTTAAAGCGATCAGACATTCTGTGGATTACTCCACCATAGACTTATTTTTAGCCTTTTGTTCCCATCGACAGTTTTGTTGAATCCACTTGATGGACTTCATTTAAAATGTTATATTTCTATCTTAATATCTTTCCAATTAAAAAAAAAAATCTTTCGGTTCTCTTTTAAACTCATTGCTTGGATAGTGTTTCAGTGTTGTATTGTCCGCTGGATCATTAATTCATTGTTGAAAACTAACCAATCGCTGTTTCCTTCTTTATGTAGATAGCATTTTCTGAAACCGTTTTATCTCTCTCTCTCTCTCTCTCTCTCTCTCTCTCTCTCTCTCTCTCTCTCTCTCCCTCCCTCCCTCCCCCCCAAGGACTCTATGCTCTTCTCTTACTCTAACGTCGTTATGTTAAGCGATGTGAGTCGTCTTCGATACATTTTTTTAAACCATTCTCTCGCATACATTATTTTAGAGTATACAATCGTTATAAAACCCGCCCAAAGCATAGAAACCCCGTACCTAAATCTGAAACCGATCCTATAGAACGAGAGTTGAAGAAGGCTATTTTAGCATGAACCATCAGACATTATCTACTTTCTGCTAGGCCGAAAGACAGCAAATAAATACGGTCTCCGTGAATAGACAGGGCACAGGTTGGCCTATTGGGAGCTGCCGGAGCGTAAACAGTTTAATGTTCTCCCTTTGATCGATGACAGTGTGTCAATATTGACCCCCGTCTTTATATAGACTAGGGGTTTTTATTGGAATTGTTGGAATTTGAGTGAAGTGGCCACGAGTTGAATTGAAGCAAGTTTCTTTCTTTTTTTTTTTTTTTTGTGTTTCTGTCTCTGTGTTCTCTCTCTCTCTCTCTCTCTCTCTCTCTCTCTCTGTGTGTGTGTGTGTCGAGCTATACTTGTTGCTATTATAAAAATATTAAGAGTTTAGACTTTCGACTGTATTTAGGAGCTAGGGTTGCTTTTCCCCACTTTATCTTCAACCCTCTGCTGCTGTGCTTATAATTTATGAGACTTTTGCCTAAAGTGCAGCTCAATGTGGATTTATTAGAATAATTAGTTCAGATTACACCCAGCAGCAACATTTCTTCAGAACAGTTTAATATGTCTCTCTACCCAATAAGAACAGCGTTAATCCTTATGCGAGGTTTAACCCAGATCTAATAAATCATTGTATTACTAGCTGTTTGTTTTTGTCTGCCCACTAAACGTTTCTTTCGTGCATGCACCAGACCCTACAATGTTCTTTAGTTTCTTTACTCTATATCAGATGGAACATTTTGATTGATTGATGACGATTTAAAAGCAAAAAAAAAAAATGTAAGGTAGAACATTATGATTAATTAATGGCGGTTAAAAATATAATGTAAGTCTGTATGTGTAATTGAGGCAGTTCAGTTGAAACACGGTCTGTATCAGAAATTAGAATAAAAATCTGAATGGCTGTGCGTTGTATGTAACGTGTTGTAAACAAGACGGTTTGGTCTTGTGCGAATGGTCTCCAACGAAGCATAAAGACCCAGTGGTCAGGGTGAATTTTTTATTCCAATTTTCTCGAAGAATACTGTACATCTAGAATCTTAACGTGGAAAGGAAATTTAATAGCTCAATTACATGCCAGTTTGAAACGGATTATTTTCTGGTGTGTGTCAACAAATTACATTGGTAATTTACAGTGTGGCGGGCTTCAGTTAAGGATTCTAACGTCGCTTTTCGTGTCCTACAGTGTGCTAGATTTCCACTACCGGAAATACACGGATTGCTTCTGTACGATTTTACTTCCGAAAAAAATGCCAAACAGTAATGTGTGGAACTTGTATAGGGTTGTTGCGACGCTGAATGTGTTGTTAGACATGAGGATCGAACAGTCCAGATCGCTATTTGTTCGGAATATGTGAATCTTGATACATTTTGCATCGCATTTGTCCGTGGTGCGTGAGTAAGCTTTGTGTATCATGCTATGTTCATCGTCATGTTATAGAATTATCGCTAATTTGAGTTGCACGGTTCTATAAATATGCAGTTCATGTTTACGACCAGCATCCCACCTTCTGGATCAGATTGTGACCTTATCTTAATGTGCCCTTGTCGAGCTGAAGGAATCTCCCCTTCATATCACAGCGATGCCGTGCCAGAACGAGGCTCTGTGGATTGTACTGCACCGTTATGTTTAATGGCGGACCAATCCATATGCTCAACCTGTTTTTATGAAACATTTTGACTATGTGTTGACCAACCAAGAGGCACCCGAGGTCTGAGGATATTTATAAGGAAAGGTAATCAAAAAAGAAGTCTGAGCAACTTCTTACAGGCAATTAGTTCATGAAATGTGTGGTTAATGAAGAGCGCTGTGAACATGGACCTTCTAATCAGCACTGACAACCTGCGCATCGCTACTGCAGACAGGGCTTGTGCTGACTGCTTCACAAGAAATACGGATAGCTAAAGAAGAAATGTATTTCCCGAAACGGTTCTGGGTAGTGTGGTGGTAGAACACGCGGTGGATCGGTGGAGATCGGCTAGAGTGAGCCATGATGGACGAGATGGACGAAGTGTTCGAAACGTTCGAGGACGTGGTGGCCGAGCTGTGGTCCTCGCCGCTCATGAACCACAAGTCCCCGTTCGACGACTACAAGGATCTGTACGTCGGGTACGAGCGGCCCACCAGGATACCGGTGCCCATCTCGCCAGCCTCGCCCTGTGAGTAGAGAGAGAGAGAGAGAGAGAGAGAGAGAGAGAGAGAGAGAGAGAGAGAGAGAGAGAGAGAGAGAGAGAGAGAGAGAGAGAGAAGGGGGGGGGAGAGATATATTGAGTACATAAATAAACTACAGTAAACTGGTAGTTCTCTCTCCCGATGCTAGTCTCTGTGGTCGTGCATGTATTTAATTTGTCTTTTCATACGATATCTTACTCAATATTATTAACCCTATCGTTGCCTTCTCATTTGATTTTCAACTTACATTATTTTATGTATGAGTTTTCCTCTGCTAGTGAATTTGCTTCTCTCTCTCTCTCTCTCTCTCTCTCTCTCTCTCTCTCTCTCTCTCTCTCTCTCTCTCTCTCTCTCTCTCTCTCTCTCTCTCTCTAATACGTAACATATAAACACACACAGTTTTGCGTCCCACTTGCCATGATGTAGCTGATCAAAGCAGTTGTTCAAAACCGAATATCGTGCACACCACCATCATAAATATCTTACTGATCCTTTCGTTTAGCGCTGGTATTATATTATAGGCTTTCATTCAATTATTTGATAACCGGATTGCTAAAACGGTTGAGGCGTCGTTACAATCTATCTAAAAACTTCGCATCTTTGGAGATGCTCCTACCAAAGCTTTGGTGGAGTCAGGCCCATTTTCATTGCTAAAATGTAGTGTTAAAGATACGTGTCTGATTCGTCCTAAAATCCTTCCATCTTGAAACTCCTTTCTATTTCTCAACTCCATCCTCTCCGAACAAGGTCAGTTTTCCTACTAGATATGAAAGAGAGGTTCAGTCAGTACGTCCTTGGTTGTGACGTCAGAAACCCTGTCGCGCCTAATTCATTCACGGCAAGTTTGTGCCTCCCAACCCAGTCTTGCGACCTCGCCGCCAATGCTGATAATATATCGAAGCTGTACAAATAATGATCGCGTATTGGTAGAATGTCTCCTCTATGTCCACAAACATGACCGGTTGCCCCCGAGGACCACACTGGACCCAAACTTGCAGCTCTATATCGCAGGAAGATGGGGGTCGGCCAGTGTTATCATGGCCAGCCTTGGTTCGTGCTACCCGTAAGTTGTTGTATGCATCCAGAGATGGTGCATCTCCGCACCCCGAGGACCAACATCTGACCCAAACTTGCCGCTCTGTATCGCTGTTTGCCCCCTGTCTCTTGCAGGACGATGAAAGTCGGCCTGTGTGTGTAAATGTATAGTCCTGTTATCATGGCCAGCCTTGGTTAGTGGTACTTGTTGCGTGGCATCTCCGCACACCTTGGAAGTCGGGGATGTCGCTAAATCTTCTTGAACTGTGCGCGCGATACGGCCTTGACCTTGTTATGGCGATCTGAGCCTGGAAACGTCGCGCCGATAACCTATCAGAGGGTTGGGGTTTGGGCGGGAGGAGAAGAGAGAGGGGGATGTAAACTAAACCGCGCATCTTGAGTATTTGTAAGGCCTTATGAGTCTGGAGCTGTCTGAAAGTTTTGCTCTATGTCAACCTGTAAATTTGTGTTAAAGTGGGACACAGTTGCATCAACTTGGGCGTCTTTTGCTCTTAAGAAAACGGAATTCCAGGTCGTTATAATAGAATATCGTGCATGGCAGAATCTGGTTCATGCACTGATCCATGCATTAAAATAATTAAAAAAAAACAAAAAAACACCAATCTGTAGGGAGCGGCAAGTGGCGGCACACCATGTCTATGTCACACTCTCTGCAGAATTTAGTGGTCGGCTAAATAATAATAATTATACAGATTCTAGGTCGATCAAAAGTTGGCTCAGACGTTGGTGTGACACATTATTTTCTGCACCTTCAGTAATTTTAACGTATGACCTAATGTGTTCTTTTTAAAATCTGGAATCTATTTTCTTCCTGAACGTCTCCACTTCTTGAAGATACCTCCGATTCTCAATCTCCCGATTTGTCTGCTGCCTGTGTATCCATCTCTGCTGCTTCCTATTCGGTGTTAAGTCTGAAGCTCTAGCCGTTTGACCACTGCCGCTACAATATTTATGATGAGAGCGCGAAAACCTAAGTCGCGCAGACATAATCTCTCGAGTGTTTTGATTACATGAAATTATGAAACTGGGCCATGGGATGCAGGCCAATGATTACCATTCTAATAACACAACGAATTGACAAAATGAGATTTTTTCGATGAGTGATGTTGCAGAACGTGAGAGAAAGAAGAAAAGGGAAAGTAAAAAGAAAGAAAAGGACAAAGGAAAAAGAAGTAGCTTTGTGTTGGGAGAGGGGGGAGGGAGGGAGGGAGAGAGAGAGAGAGAGAGAGAGAGAGAGAGAGAGAGAGAGAGAGAGAGAGAGAGAGAGGGAGAGAGAAGAAGAAGAAGAAGAGGAAGAGAAGCTACTATATTGCGCCAAACTCTTACAAGATGATTAAAGCAAATTATCTCTTGGCTTAACGCCTCCGTGATTTTCACTAAGAAACCTGGTGCAGAGAAACACACATTGCACCAGGCCTCTACTAAACTGTGCCGTGGGTGCCAATCACGTGGATTGGGCGCCTGACTCCGCTAGAATCCTAGCCTCCCACATCTCCTCAAACACATCCAAGGAGTCGCGACAACATCACAAGTACAGTGTGTGTGTATCCCTTTGATAGTCTTCCTTCTGGTTGGAAGCTTCTGTGAAAACTTCTATCATCGAAGCGGACCTAGTCGCCATCCTGCTATCATCCTCTGAGAGAGAGAGAGAGAGAGAGAGAGAGAGAGAGAGAGAGAGAGAGAGAGAGAGAGAGAGAGAGATCGGAGAGGAGGATTCGATAAGATAATTATGTATCTATAATTATCCTCTCTTGAGAGATTACCGTGAGATCAAAATGATCGACCGTACAGGCTATTAAATTATTCTCTACACAAAACTAAAATGAGGAGGGGGAGGGGGGGGGGAGAGAGAGAGAGAGATAGAGAGAGAGAGAGAGTGAGAGGAACGGAGGGAGGGGGAGTGAATTTGAGAGAGAGAGTGAGAGGAACGGAGGGAGGGGGAGTGAATTTGAGAGAGAGAGTGAGAGGAACGGAGGGAGGGGGAGTGAATGTGAGAGAGAGAGAGAGAGAGGAACGGAGGGAGGGGGAGTGAATGAGAGAGAGAGTGAGAGGAAGGGAGGGAGGGGGAGTGAATTTGAGAGAGAGAGAGAGTGAGAGGAACGGAGGGAGGGGAGTGAATGAGAGAGTGAGTGAGAGGAACGGAGGGAGGGGGAGTGAATTTGAGAGAGAGAGTGAGAGGAACGGAGGGAGGGGGAGTGAATGAGAGAGAGAGTGAGAGGAACGGAGGGAGGGGGAGTGAATTTGAGAGAGAGAGTGAGAGGAACGGAGGGAGGGGGAGTGAATGAGAGAGAGAGGAAAGGAGTGAGGGGGGAGGGGGAGTGAGTGAGAGAGAGATTGAGAATGAGTTAGTGAGTGAGTGAGAGAGAGAGAGAGAGAATAAGAAACAGTTACGACAGTTCAGCAGGGATAGTTTAACAAGATCTTCCTCCTTCCTCAAGTGGTGTTTTCAACACCTGCTGCAGGCGTGAGTGATGTCACCTGGAGGTTTGAGCAGTGGCGATGTTTGCAGAAATTCTCGCGGGCGGGCTAGCGAGCTTGTGAAAAATGTGGCCCGTTCTCGAGATAAGCATGATTAGAGACCCAGGTTAGAGCATCACAAGCCTGGAGACACGTGACCAGCTGGTTCTTCTTCGTCCTCTGAACCTCCTCCTCCTCATAGTTACCCTTTTGTAGTGTTTAAACTGTAGTCACGCATTAATCCCTCAGATGCTAACACCAACGTGTGAATGTGGCCCTTTTGAATTTGGGGGGGGAGAGGACAAGTAAGTTGTACTTGTTTTAACCGGAGAGAAAACTAGGCA
The DNA here is from genome assembly GCA_033675545.1 of Elysia crispata. Classification (NCBI taxonomy): domain Eukaryota; kingdom Metazoa; phylum Mollusca; class Gastropoda; family Plakobranchidae; genus Elysia; species Elysia crispata. Next base: position 376,537 of record JAWDGP010004303.1, on the reverse strand, counting down.
TGTTTACAGAAGAAAACTTAACAAAGAGGTAGATGGTCGCATGACTTGTATGCCCTTGACCCTTCCCGGGTTTGAATTATGTTGATGAAGACGGGTTCAGATGGCGAAGTTGGTGGAGAGGTTGTGGCCGAAGACTTCTTGTTCACTGCTCCCATGCATTTCCGTAGGAAAGCTCAATGGGTGGATTCTCCGATTGATTGAAAATGCAGATCGATATACTCGCTGAAAAGCCGTTCAAGTCTGTTTAAATTTCTTGATCTGCAAAGTTTACGAGAGGACTTTCAACTCTCCGGGCTGAGTTGGAATCTCGTGATCTATTTTTTTTTTTTCTAGAACCACGGGAGCTGAATGTAAACAAACTCTTGTTATGCAAAAATGATAATCTATAGTTTGGAGAGAAAACGCCCTTTAATAAAGTTCTCCCCGGGCGAAGAACTAAAACACAGCAGCGTGATGTCTTCAGCGAGACAACGATTATTTTCGCTATCGGCTTTCTATTCAAATAATTGTAGCCCTCTCGAAATCGCGACCGCATTTTTTTCAATGGAGAGAGTGCTGAAAACAGGGGTAGAAGAAAGATGGATGGAAAGACTCAACAAAGAAATGAAAAGAATAGATAGATGGATATATGTAAAAATGAACGGATGGAGGAGGAGAGGTGCTCAGCGAGAGAGAGAGAGAGAGAGAGAGAGAGAGAGAGAGAGAGAGAGAGAGAGAGAGAGAGAGAGAGAGAGAGAGAGAGAGAGAGAGAGAGAGAGAGAGAGAGAGAGAGAGAGAGAGGCAGGCAGACAGTGACATGTATAATATTTATTTATGTCTCTCTGTGAATAAGGACACATCTACCAGTTAGTAAAATGCCTCTAGCCCTAGCCCCACTCTACCCCCCCCCTCCCCCTCTTGGCGCCCCTCCCTCCCTCCCTCTCTGGTAATGGATCCTCCTCTACCGATGACGTCTCTCTGCCCAATTATCCGAGGCATCGGACCTTGCTCCCTAATTACATGATTGTATGTCTGACCACTGTCCGAGGATACAGGCCACGGGACTTGGCCTGGCTGACCTGATATCCCCACCCGCGACGACAGCAAACCACGACTGTCTTTGAGTTAAAGAATAGAAAGTTACTGAGGAAGCGTTTTGGTTTGGAATATATACATACAATGCAGAGAATGTCTTCAACCGAAAATCATTTTATGAGCACGATATTGCAAGGATGGAAATGAGCTTCTTCTTGTTTCTTCGTGTGTGTGTGTGTGTCTGTCTGTCTGTCTGTCTCTCTCTCTCTCTCTCTCTCTCTCTCTCTCTCTCTAATATATATATAATCTTGGTCTCTCTTCGTGGCCCCAGCTGAGTCTCTCTGTCTCAACCTAGCCGGGTCCACTACTTCCTGTGTGGACTGTGTTGGCCTCACTGACCAGTACGGATTAGCCCCGTGTGGTAATCCCTTCCGCCGTGCTAAGTCGGAAGTTAAGGCGAGACCTTTGCAGAGCTGGCGGCACCGCTCGCGGTGGTTCATCACCGTTAAGGCATTTGTTGCTTACTAAGTTACTTGTCCTTTTGGAAAGTTTTCGACAAATTTAATTGACGCTAGCGCTAGGATTGTTCACCACTGGCCTTTCTCCTCACTCTCTGATTCGCGTTTGTTGACGTTAATGTGATTCCTGTAACTGTTCCGTGTTGACTCTCTCTCTCTCTCTCTCTCTCTCTCTCTCTCTCTCTCTCTCTCTCTCTCTCTCTCTCTCTCTCTCTCTCTCTCTCTCTCTCTCTCTCTCTCTCTCTCTCTCTCATATGTAGTTTTCATCCGAACTTTGAATAAGCTCAGGGCTGTATCAGCTTCCACAGTTACATTCAATAATAATAATCATAAAAGATTATCGCCAGGCTACTCGTTTTGGTGGTTCACATGATGAACAATACTCTAATAATAATAATAATAATAATAATAATAGTAATAGTTGTAATAATAATAATAATAATAATAATAATAATAATAATAATAATAATAATAATAATAATAATAATAATAATAATAATAATAATAATACTAGTAAAAATGATGATGATGATGTGGTGGACATCGTTGTCGGCTGTCGGGTCTACCGTGGTCGATAGATTCACGCACCTCTGGACATCACAGAGCGAATCTCCGCGAGAACCGACGGAGCATAGCGCCTTGTGCAGCCTGACATTATTTCGCATCAACTGGACGATGGCCATATATCGGCCTTGGCAGTGTATCTCAGTGTCTTTTGGTCTTGATAGAATTCCGGTAGCCAAGGAAATAGTCCCACACTCGTGCTGTAAGGAGTAAGGGCTGGGACGATTCTTTGCTTCAACTTCAAGGTGAAATCTTAAGATGGGATCATCTCCTCGCTCTGTGCCAGCTTTGAGGTCGCTGAGGGGTTTAAAAGGTCGGCCCCGCTTGCGTACAGCCTCTTCAACCCTGTGACCCTCACTCAGACATCACATTATATGAAGGACACCCTCCGTCTGTTTGCTTCACGGGATGAAAGCCTACAATACAATGAAAGGTTGTTAAGGACGGCTTTAGACTTCACAATCGCCATGTCCTAGGGCCCACACCTTTTAGCTGTTTTTGACCGTTTGTTGTGACCAGCCTTAACCAACCGTAGCCAATGTCTACTATTTGTCTTGGCGTCACCACCAACTCATCACTCGTAATGAAATGTGCTGGAGGCACCATCAGTCAGTTTTCCTGCCTGTGCCAACCGCTGTGAGCGGAGTTTATTTTCCAATCAGTTTATTCAGAATTTAAAAAAAAAATAACAATAAAAAAAAAAAATAATAATAAAATAATAATAATTTTAAAAAAAATTAAAATTAAAGTTTTGCAATCAAGCATAATTATTATGTTTCATTTCTAATACTGTGCCCTTTAACATGAAGGTTGAAAATAAAAAAAAAAAAAAAAACAACCATAATATTTACATATATATGTATATATATAATGTGTGTGTGTATAGTCTCTCACTAACTCCTGCCTTACGCACGCACACACACACAATATGAAAGAAAGAGGTCATTTCTTGCAATGTTAGAAAGTGTGAAACAAACATAAGGTGAGACAACAAAAGAAACCTTACGTATCGCCACTCAGTGTGTCCCAAGAACTTGTCTTAGTTCCTGCTGTGATGGTCTCTGGTCTTGTTTTGTTGTTTGAAAACTTCGTCGGTCGTTTTAGAATACCCCCCCCCCCCTCTCTCTCTCTCTCTCTCTCTCTCTCTCTCTCTCTCTCTCTATCTCTCTCGTATTATAAACCTTTTTGTTTGTCGTGCCATGATCTGTGACGATCGGTTGTTTGTCAGGAAGCAATGATTTACGACACCATCGTCGTGCCGTGTGAAAACTTAGCGCAAACCTTGTACATGGGAGGTTTTGTTGTTGTTTTTGCTCGTCAGGAAGACCGGGCAAAGACCCTGGGAATTTTTTCCTTGGAACTTACTAACTAGATTTCTCTCTCCTTTCCCCCCACCTCTCCTTACATTGTTCAGCAGCCTTTTTTTTTTTCTTGTGGCTTACTAACTAGATCCCCCGCAACATTTCTTTTGGGCCGCCAACTATTTAGGATCATCTCGTGAAAGAGGAGAAAAGGGTCTTGAGAAACAAAGGAGAGGAACGAGGAAAGGGAAAAGGGGGGGGGGGGGAGAAGGAGGATGAGGAGAAGGGAGAAAATACAAGTAGTGCTGATGGAGGAAGAGAAAAGTAATGATTGACAAAGGAGAAAAAACAATTTTTATACGGACTTGATGGATGATGATACAGAGGAAAATTATAAGGACTTTGGCGATGATGCTAAAGAAATTTATAAGGATGTGGGCGATCATGATAAATGATGATGAAGAAATTGATAAGGATGTGGGCCATCATGGTAAATGATGATGAAGAAATTTATAAGGATGTGGGCGATCATGGTAAGTGATGATGAAGAAATTTATAAGGATGTGGGCGATCAAGTTAAGTGATGATGAAGAAATTTATAAGGATGTGGGCGATCATGGTAAGTGATGATGAAGAAATTTATAAGGATGTGGGCGATCATGGTAAGTGATGATGAAGAAATTGATAAGGATGTGGGCGATCATGGTAAGTGATGATGAAGAAATTGATAAGGATGTGGGCGATATGGTAAGTGATGATGAAGAAATTGATAAGGATGTGGGCGATCAAGTTAAGTGATGATGAAGAAATTTATAAGGATGTGGGCGATCAAGTTAAGTGATGATGAAGAAATTTATAAGGATGTGGGCGATCATGGTAAGTGATGATGAAGAAATTGATAAGGATGTGGGCGATCATGGTTAGTGATGATGAAGAAATTGATAAGGATGTGGGCGATCATGGTAAGTGATGATGAAGAAATTTATAAGGATGCAGGCGATGATGGTAAAGGAGATATTTGTAAGGAAGTTGGCCATGATGGTAAATCAGTTGTTTGCAATGATTTGGGCGATGATGTTGATAAAGATAATCTTGCCCTTCGAAGAAGATAATGGCGGTGATAAGGCTGGCTGAGAAGCAAAGCACAAAGATAATGGTTAATATAACAATAATGTTAGCAAGGATGGTGGTGATGAGGACGATAACGATAAGTTTGAGTAAAGAATTTAGTTATAAGAAAAATTGAAAACAAAAGCATTAAGAAGAACAAAAACATATCCCTTGAATCTGCCATTGATGATTGAATATAAAGGGCTACAAAACTATTTATATATAATGTAGATTCAGTGAGTATTTTAACCTGCTGTCTTTCAGCTTGGCGCTTGTGGTAAAACCTATTAACATTTATGTGTTTTTTTATGAAATTTTAAGAGCGATAACTCGTTTGTCATAGCAGACTTGGAGACTTAACGGGAGTTGCTACCCTTGAAGTGCTCAGAATTTTGGTCGGTATCGAACGAGCAAGCGTCGCAATGGACGGCCCATTCAGCTCTACCTTACTTGGCTGCGGCCTCTACGCCTGTTTATAAATCAATCTGAGGTTATCTTGCTTTGAAATGGCAGCATAATATATTGCAACTGTAAAGAAAATAAATAAAAAGGTAGATATGCATCTTTGACGCTTTCACCGCTCACATATTATAGTCTGAGCACGTAAACAATGGAAAATTTACTCTAATCCATTATAGGTTGTTCTCTATCTGTCTTTCTGTCTCTCTCTCTCTCTCTCTCTCTCTCTCTCTCTCTCTCTCTCTCTCTCTCTCTCTCTCTCTCTCTCTCTCTCTCTCTCTCTCTCTCTCTGTCTATCTACCTGTCTATCCGTCTCTGTCTTTCTCTTCTTGTCTGTCTGTCTGTCTCTCTCTCTCTCTCTCTCTCTCTCTCTCTCTCTCTCTCTCTCTCTCTCTCTCTCTCTCTCCCCGCCCACTAGCACGGTGCGGATCAGGACATACGGGACGTCAACATTGAGCCACGAGAGCGGTAAATACTACGGTCCTGGGTTAAGTGTTGGTCGTGCTAGGTCCAGGAAGTCAACAGGAAGAGGCAAGCTCAGGCAGTTCTAATCCTGCTTTGATACAAAGATTGATTCATTAGCCATATTGGGTCTTTTGATGGTTTGTAATTTCCAGCCGTTAGCCTTTGTTGTTGTTTTTGTTGTTGTTGTCGTCGTCATCGTCGTCGTCGTCGTCGCCGTCGTTGTTGTTGTAGCAACAGTGGTAGTAATAGCATCTGCTGCTGCTGTTGCTGTTCCCTGTACAAATAAATAATAATAATAAAAACTGCAAGTAGCTTGTATGTTCCCTGAACGGGGTTGACCTACAGGATGACCTGTCGTGACCATCCATACAGCAGCGGCCCAGTTCCGTCCCAGATCGATCAACACACGGATTTGTCCTGAGCCTTGTGAAAAACGAGTTTTAAGCGGGTGAAGCAAGGGATTAAAGATTAGCACTGACCAGGGGTCAGTGCTGTCTGAGACTGTGGTCAGTGTGGATTCCGGTCATTCTGGACGTTGTTGATGGCATAAGGACTAGCCCCTAATGATACGCGTTAGATATTCGCAGGTGGCTAGGACATTTTTTTTACTTACTGTGCGAGTTTTGCTTATATGTTTGTAGCGGTTTGGCTTTACTGCTCTACTTTTAACGTTACCTGTTTCAGTTTTTGATTCTTAGTGGAAATAAAAGTAAAAAAAAATAATAATAAAATTTTCTAGTTGAGTAATCATTTATTGTTGAATAATAGAGAGGATCTGACTTCATCGTTTTGACTGCGATGTTTTATATTGCCCCTTAAGTTTAGTTATGTAAAGTCACAACGCAGCCCGTTTTTTGTTTTAAAACCTTTATTTTCGTTTCATAAATATACAGAAATCAGTGAAAGTTATAGGTTCTTTGTGGCATGATTTTCAACCCTCAAAGCCTCGTAATAGTTACTCAAGTATGAGAATGATAACTATAATTTATTTCCTATCTGCTATGTTATAATCTTGTTCGATGGAAAGTGTTGAGGCTAAAGGAGAATTGCATTGTTTTGGTTTAAGGATGTAGCTTGAGTGCATGAGATGTTTTGTGTATTTGTCGACCAAGTTGCTTGTCGTTAAGATCACTCTCTGGATTACACAATAATGGCCGCACTCGTGAAGAAGACAGTCAGATTTCTGAGTAAGTACTGCACTGGTTTGTTGTTTTGTCTGTTATTGATGAGGCAGTGGAAATACCGGTATGTGAGATCTCTCTCTCTCTCTCTCTCTCTCTCTCTCTCTCTCTCTCTCTCTCTCTCTCTCTCTCTCTCTCTCTCTCTCTCCCCCTCCTCTCCCCCCACTATAACCATCATCTCCCACCTCCCCCACCTGGTATATTTACTCCACCACCAGTTTCACCTGCGAGTGTGTGAGCTGAACCTCTTTCTCCCCAAACTGTGTGCTCACCCCGTAATGTGCTTTGTTTACCCAGGGAAAGGTGAGAGGCAGGTCGGCCCTGTAATCTACCGGCCGGCTCCTTCCAAACTTGATTTTAGAGTTCTCTTCGTTTTGCTTTCTTTTAATTCTTTTCTTTTTTTTTTTTAAATTCTAATTTAAAAAAAAAAAAAAAAGATAGAAAAGAAAAGAAAAGAAAAAAAAATGGCAATGAGAAATAAAGTCGAGGAAATTAAGAGGGAACCACATGTATAATATATTAATGAAAGGTGACTTGCAGACAACCCATAAAAAAAAATAGGAAAACAACAACAACAACAAAGAAACTAAAATGAAACGGACGAAGAATGGAGACTCACAAGCGAAAGGGGGGGGGGGTAAGAATTAGATGTTAGCTTGAGACCACATGGGTTTGAAGCATACCTGGTGGTGAAGATGGTGAGCTGGTGATGTTGCTGTTGCACATGGGAACGCTAACTTGTCTGAGGTAATGCCCTCCCAGTGGCATCTAAAATTATGTAGCATGTACTCATCCTGTCCTAGTGAGTGTGTGTGTGTGTGTCTTCAGCTTTCCCATTTCTACCCCCGCCTCGAATGTCTCTCTCCCTTGCAGTAATCTGTTTAACCTGTCTTTTCCCCCCTCTCTCTCTCTCTCTCTCTCTCTCTCTCTCTCTCTCTCTCTCTCTCTCTCTCTCTCTCTCTCTCTCTCTCTCTCTCTCTCTCTCTCCCCCCCCCCCTCTATATAGGTTTGTCTATCCACCTACTTACCTTGCTACACACCTACTTAATCTGATCTATCAGCCTTCTATCTTTTTAATCTTTAATCAGTCTTATCTTTCTTATCTACCCTACAACCTTATCTATCTTTCTATTATTTTTTTTATCTTATCTTATCTATCTATCTATCTATCTATCTATCTATCTATCTATCTATCTATCTATCTATCTATCCGTCTGTCTGTCTGTCTGTCTTGTTGTCTATCTCACCCCTTCACATCTCTACCTATTCCTATTTACTGTACACGTCTGTACAGAAATGCATATTCATCCAAAGTATAATGCTCTATGAACGTGCACATTGTGCTATAATTGTGAGCACAACAGATGTCTTGGACAAGGCTAGGATACTCATCCCGGCGAAGGATGAATGCATGTAATAAAAAGATAACGTTACCTGTCGACATTCTGTTTTGATTTTTGCCCCTTCTATTCTTCTGCTAAGCGAGGGCTAACATGTTAACGTGGACTTATCACCTGTATATAAATTACTAATAGTACTAATCGTGTATAGCGCGTGATTTACTACATTGCAAGAGCCGTTATAACTGATGTTGCTAGCTCTCACAAGATAAGAAAAAATGAAGAAAAGTGGGGTTTTTTTTTGTTTTTTTTTTGGGGGGGGGGTAATTTTAATTTTTTTAAAATAATACTTTTGATAAATGAAGTGTTACAGTTGAAACTTGTTATATTACCCTCGTAAAATGCCTGGTGTGGGCGATTCGCTTTTTTTTTTTTTTTTAATAAAAAATTTTTTATCAGCTTTTATGGCTTTATCAGCTTCTCCCGGAAATATATGATTGATTAGCACTTGAAATATCTCGGCAAATGTGTTATAATGAAAAAAAAAATGCTTCAATAGCAAATTTTATTGGCAAAAATTTGTTTTTTAATGAAGTGGAACACGTGTGGTCTCTTGGATTATCAAATTGTGCTCGGAAGTATCACTTTATTACTACAGTCTTGTAAACACATGATTATCCTTAATTTAAAATATAAACATCAAAAGAAGCGGATGTAGGGTGAAGTGTTTCACACAAGTTTTGACGAGAGGCCTGCCATTGTTAGTGTGCACCATTGTTAGATTCCAGGTTCCCTGTGGAATGAGGAATATTATAACCGCTATCTGAAATCCTGACTTCGCTCGGTGTGTCTTTCAGTTGGTATTGACTGTATTGCTCGCTTTTGATTAAGGCAATTTTGGTTGTTTGATGATTGGAGAGATCTCATACCAGACTCTTTACTTCTATCGTAAAGTGCTGATACAAACGTATCTAGGAAGTGTAGAGAACTCAGTGTTATACTAGACGGTCGAACGAAGGGCTTGCGCGATGATAGTGGGTGCCGGGGGTATTTTACCCACTTGATCTGTGGAGTCACGAGAAGAGGTAAAAAGATAGAATGTATTCTTCTGTTGTGAACTTTGTTAATGTAAGATGCCTTTCCTCTGTTGATACACGACATAACAGACCGAGGGAATTCAGGATTTCTCGTGAGTGCTCACCAACGAGGGTATAGCGCCACTGTAATAGCTACCAACTGTCTCAGCAAAGTGTACCTTTACGTGGGTTGGCTTTTACCCCCGAAAATACCTAACTAGCCCGAAGAAGTTTGGCAAGTTGGCAGGTTGTGCTGAATACTCACGCGTGATTTTTGTGATATTCATCTTAACTGTTGATCGTCTCTCAAGTCCTTTGCAACCTTTGCTGGGTGGTGCTTGTGTGTTGTGAGAAACGAGGTTGAGTCTTGTTGTGCGGCTCCAGAGTGGAACCATGAAACCCAAACACGCTCAGTCGCTCACACACTCACACACCGTCCTAGATCTGAATCTAGAACTAGATCCTTAACTCACTCAGGATGAAAGAAAGTCTCAGTTCTAGATGTAGAGAGTCCAGGATGATTGAACGCGTCTCGCATGGTTAGGATAGGACGACTCCACCAGCCCTATATTTCTCCGGTGCTCATCAGTCTAAGCCTAGGAAAGGTTGAAGCGCTCACTCTAGCTGTTTTGACCTTGTTTCCAAGCGCTCTCATTCATTCGCTACTGTGGTACATCGTGTAAAAGCTGCCTTCTTGCTGTGCAGGATTTCATGAATTGGATACTGCTTACAATCAGACCTAAATTATCTTAGATGTGGATAGTCATCAGTTTGTCGATTCTGTGCATTCAGTGTATAGTGTATACTAGATCTCGTGTTTTGAATTGCTTAATTTTGTTTCTCTATATGTGTCTTGCCGGTTTTTTTTCCTTCTGAAACTTAGAAGTTTGAGTGGATGATCATGTTGCTTCTATCAGGTTCAGTTTGTGTAAACGCAACATACTGGATGGTAGAACAGAAAACTACATAATTTTATCTACACCTAGGTGTTAGTAATGTGCCGTCTAACTGAGGTTTGCGCGTTTCTATTGGCTCGAGATGATATAAAGGTCTGCGTTAGTGTATGATTGTGTTCACCGGCTTGACCAGTGTGTGAGCATCGGGCTGTCCTAGCACAGCTCGAGAGAGAGAGAGAGAGAGAGAGAGAGAGAGAGAGAGAGAGAGAGAGAGAGAGAGAGAGAGAGAGAGAGAGAGATATTCGGTCCTATGCTCCAAAAATTATGGGTATAATCATCATCTTCAACTGCAATTTAGCTAAAAAGGTCTCGGACATCGAAGTAATGATCACTTTGTATTATCGTGAGCAAACTTCCCAAGAAAAACCGTGAATCAAACTTGCCCTAGGGTTTTCTCAATAATACGACTAGACTGAATTTAATGGAGCTTTGGGGCTTATCTATCGTGAAGTGGTAGTTGAGAGAGAGAGAGAGAGAGAGAGAGAGAGGGGGAAGGTGTCCGGTTTTGTCAGTTTTAAATTAATTTTGCACAGCTCTTTTGTGTGTGTGTGCGTGTAAAGTATGAATATTTCGACAATCTGCTCCCTCCGATTCTTACATCAAAGTTCTCTGAATGGTCTCGGCTACCTCTTCCGACCATCCGATCTGATACGTGGAAAACTAGGTTCTATAATTTATTATAAATTGTGGGCGCATTTTTTAACATCTAGAGTTAAATTGTATACGTGTTTTAATATTTTATCACACGATGGATAGATTAGAAGCTGGCACTAATTGTGCTGTGCTCCAAGCAAACCCTACTGACATACAGAATGGAGTGGAGTGCGGTGTGCTCAACTGTTTCTGACGCTTCTGGAGAACGTCGAGTCTCTGGCTGTACCGCCATCGAGAGAGCGATGGGCTCCACTGTAGCAGCAAATTAATTAACAACCCACAGATTTTGCGATCTCGCAAGCTCTCCCTGGATATTATTCAAACATGGGCTCCATTAAACAAAAAATATTCCAGAAATGCCGGTCGCTTTTCCCTGGCCGAAATTCTCCTGGAGGTAAATGCTCGGTTTTTGTTTTGTTTTTTGTTTTTTTTTTTTGTTTTTTTTTTTTACAGTAGTGCATGTTAGTTTATCAGAGTCGTCTTACCGTAGACTTCTGCTTCTTCCCATTCTTTCTACTATCTGTTACAGTCATTATGAATTGCAAATGCCCGTACGGTGCGGCCCATCTGGAATTAGGATTTTTGGGGAACTGTTTCTGCTCCCATTTCTAGATGGCTGACAGTAAAACAATGTGATGGTCAATACTATTACATTCTGTCTCTTGCCTTAAGTCTGTTTCTTCTTAAGGGACTACAGTCTTGATTATATTTTGTTGTCGTCGTCGTCAGCATGATAATCATCATCATTGTTACTTTTTAATAGTATTATAATTGTAGTAGTTTCGTTGATGCTTTTCTTATTGTTATTGCTCTACACTCCATCTCTCTCTCTCTCTCTCTCTCTCTCTCTCTCTCTCTCTCTCTCTCACACACACACACACACACACACAAACAAAACACACTATATATATATATATATATATATATATATATATATATATATATATATATATATATATATATAAAACATAACCGCGACCCACAGCTTTCTTTTCTTTGTGTTTGAGCCCGTGAGCAGACCTTACCTGCGCCGCAGCTCTCACCGGCAGAATGTAGCACGGGCGACCCAGTTCTCACACATGTGGAACGCCAATCTTATTAGCAGCCCGTGTGAGAGAGTGTGAGTCATCTCGAGCCATACCAGAATCCAGGGGCCCCTCCAAACAAGATGGATGGAATGGTTGAGTTTTTCTCCGTAAATCCTAAGTACCGATAGCCTTAAATACCTCAGGTGCAGTGAACACCGTGCTGAATTTCTAGAAGTTTTTTTTATACTCGTGTTAGCTGGCTCGTGAAGTTTTCTCAGTTTGACATATAACCTGATGCACGCCTCGGAAAATTTGCGAGAGTTTCAATTTATACGGAGATCGTTAGAGGGAAGGGGATGGGAGGGATAGCGAGACAGCGAGAGATGTTGAATGAGACGGAGAGATTGGGCTTTGGTGTGAAAACATCAATTATAAAGCACACCCGCTTTTGCAGATCACCTTTTCCTAATCCTATTCAGTAGTATTGTGCAGAGAGAGAGAGAGAGAGAGAGAGAGAGAGACAGACAGACAGACAGACAGACAGACAGACAGACAGACAGACAGACAGAGAGACACGCACACAAATGTTTAAGTTGTGATATTATTGAAAGAAAAGAGATTGAACTTAAAAGCTGTGCCCTGGCCTGATACTTTGCACCCTCTCCTATAAAATAATGAACATCATAAAAGGAAAAACATGAAGTCAATTTTAGTGGTGCGTGCTTAACGAAGGCAAAAAGCTCATAATGTGAAGGAGCAGTACCTTCTTCTCTTCATTTTGAGGACATGATTGGATGACTGGACATGATCTTTACACCGTTTTATTTAATTAGAGGACATGATTGGGTATCTGAAGATGATCTCCTATACAGCGTTATTTATAGAGCACAGGATTGGGTTTCTGGGCATGATATTCTATACAGCTTCATTTATAGAGCACATGCTTGGGGTTCTGGACATGATCCTTTACACAGTTCATTTTGAGGACATGATTGGATGTCTGGACTTGATCTTCACACAGCTTCATTTGATTAGAGGACTTGATTGGGTTTCTGGACAAAAGCTTCTATACAGCTTTATTCAGTTAGAGGACATGATTGGGTTTCTGGACACGAGCTTCTATACAGCTTTATTTAATTAGAGGACATGATTGGGTGGTTTCTGGACATGAGCTTCTACACAGCTGTATTTAATTAGAGGATATGATTGGGTTTCCGGACACAAACTTTTGTACAGCTTTATTTAATTAGAGGACATAATTGGGTTTATGAACATGAGCTTCTATACAGCTTTATTTATAGAGCACATGATTGGGGCTCTGGACATGATCTTCTATACAGCTTTATTTATAGAGCACGTGATTGGGGCTCTGGACATGATCTTCTATACAGTTTCATTTATAGAGTATATGATTTGAGCTTCTAGACATGAGCTTCTATACAGCTTTATTTATAGAGCACATTTTGGATTTCTGTACATGATCTTCTATACAGCTTCATTTATAGAGGACAGGATTGGGTTTCTGGACATGAGCTTCTATACAGTATCTTTTAGAGGACATGAATGGGTTTCTGGAAATGAGCTTTCTACAGCTTCATTCAGAGGATATGATTGGGTTTCTGGACACGAGCTTCTATACAACTTGATTTATAGGACATGATTGGGTTTCAGGATATGAGCTTCTGTTCATCTTTCTCTCAGCGACTCCAATCCCGGTGTTTTATATCATTCTGAGTTTCTGGACATGAGCTTCTCTCTGTATATCTTCATTTAGAGGACATGATATTTGGGTTTCTGGACATGAGCTTCTATTTATCTTTATGTAGAGGACATGAATGGGTTTCTGGACATGCGCTTTTCTGCAGCTTCATTTAGAGGGTATGATTGGATTTTTGGACATGAGCTTCTGTTCATCTTTATTTAGAGGACATGAATGGGTTTCTGGACATGAGCTTTTCTATAGCTTCATTTAGAGAATATGATTGGGTTTCTGGACATCACCTTCTATACAGCTTGATTTATAGGACATGATTGGGTTTCAGGACATGAGCTTCTATTCAACTTTCTCTCATGGACTCCACGCCCGGTGTTTTGTATCATTCTGTTTTTATAAATTCCAGCGCCATCTTACCGGAAGCTCTTGTACTGAGCACCAGACTTCCTGCCGGCGCCGCAGTGCATTATGGTGTCTTCCTCGCCGGGAACCACACCTGAGCTGACACTATTCAGCGGGGAAGGGAAACTACTCAGTCACGGAAAGAGTGTTTTTTAGATTTGGATTAAAACTTAAAAAGGGGGAAAATGGCCCGGTACTCTGTCGGGATTTACTGGTTTAATGAAGATTCCCCACCCTCCCTCTCCCTCTGTTATTTTTTGGAGGCTCCATGAGTTTGTGTTTCTTTTACTCACTTAGCTTCTATCTATTTTCCACCGTCCATGTTGCTACTGAATTATCAAGAGCATTATTTGTGATGCTTGCCCATTCGTAGAGTATATCGAGATTTTCGGCCATTATTATTATTATTGCTGTTGTTTTTGTTGTTCCAACATTACTATCAAGCTGAGTGGTTCGGTGAGGAAGATGTTAGAACCGAAACTCCTACCCCCCCTGCCCACTGCGGTGTGACTGGAAAGTGAGAACTCTTAGAGGGAAGTTCGGGCAGATCCCGGCCTTCCAACGAAGACCATGGCGGTAGCCAAGCAAACATTGTTCCTTGCCATAACTTGAAAGACATAAATATTAAATAAGCCTGTTGTACCTGTGGATGGATAATAACAAGTTTACTAGTAGTAGTAGGAGGAGTAGTAGGAGCAGCAGCAGCAGCAGCAGCAGCAGTAGTAGTAGTAGTAGTAGTAGTAGTAGTAGTAGTAGTAGTAGTAGTAGTAGTAGTAGTAGTAGAAGAAGCAGTAGTAGCAGTAGTAGTAGTAGTAGTAGTAGTAGTAGTAGTAGTAGTAGTAGTAGTAGTAGTAGTAGTAGTAGTAGTAGTAGTAGTAGTAGTAGTAGTAGTAGTAGTAGTAGTAGTAGTAGTAGTAGTAGTAGTAGTAGTAGTAGTAGTAGTAGTAGTAATGTGAGTGTGTGGGTGTTGTTATTTTTTTTACCTCGTTATACCATCATATTTTCTATAATAATGAGGAAGTATTTCCATAAAACCGTTTCCACAAGATTTTTCTCCCGTTTTATGTTTTTGAAGGGAAATCAACGGAGCCCATCTGTCGTTCAACATTGTTTTTTGCACAGCTAACGATGGAAGAGAGAATATTTTCAAGATAATAATAATAAAAAAGATCTCTTGGAATGAAGCTTTGGGGGTTAACTTAAAAAGGGAACGATGAATAAGTCTCGAAGGGAGAAAGAAAGAATTAAAAAAAACAAAAAAACAAGTTTCTACTATTCGCTCCTTTTTCTTTCTTTCTAAAACTTCTTGTCTTCGCTCGCAGAGTTTACCTGCTTCCACCCGCGGCGTTGTGAATTTACCGGCTGCTAACATACCGATACCGGTAGATAGAGCTAGATGTAGCTCCACATAGCGGAGGTCGAGACTCGAGGCTGGAGCTATCAACGGCACACTGGTTTGAACGCCTTGTTACTTTACTCCGCGAAAGACAGACGGCTCGGAGAGAGATGGAGAGAGAGAGAGCCATTTATTTGACAGAGAGAGAGAGAGAGAGAGAGAGAGAGGTTGAGGGGGGGAGAACGTCATTGTTTTATTGATCTGATCTATTCATTGGTTGATGTAAAGTGTCCACAATAAGCCTTAAGGCGAAGCTGAGAAAAGAATCAGTAATGATGCTCACAAGCTGACCTTTGTGTTCTGACCTGATGTAGTTAAAATCAAAGGGATGTCCTTGATCTAACGCTAAAGAACTTTGTTCTCCGACCTCGCCCGCCTACAGTGCTGTGGCGGCATTTTTTGTACGTTTAACGGAAATTACAGGCTGGCCCGCATCGTATAGGCTACAAGCTACAAGAACAATAACTACAAGAAACACAAGATTACAGGTAGGAATGCCGATGTCTGAGGTCGTGAGCTGTCCTAACCTTTCTGGTGAAAATCTGACTTTCTGGGAGAACGGCGTAGATTCTCGTTTTATTTTTTTAGTGCTGCAGCATGTTTTCATATCAGTTCCTGAGCCGTTTATAGCGGTTTTTTTTTTTTTTTTTTTTTTTGTGTGAAATCTCTCTCTCTCTCTCTCTCTCTCTCTCTCTCTCTCTCTCTCTCTCTCTCTCTCTCTCTCTCTCTCTCTCTCTCTCTCTCTCTCTCTCTCCCCCCCTCCCTCCCCCTCCTTATTCCCACACCACCTGCATAATGCTGCTCTGCCTGCTTAATTAAGTTAAATTGATAAAACTATAGACACTGAGAGGGGACATAACTTAAAGTTCTAACCAATAGCGTGTTTTTAACCGGGTTATCGTTCTTCTCCTGCTTTATGTGTGGATAGTTCATCCTCTGGAATGAAGGGTTTTCTATACGACCTTCGACTTAGTTATTTAGATGATTGGCCACGACGAGCCCTTAGCCTCCAATAAGCAAACTTTAGCTTCTTTATTTTCATAGCAGATTCCTTGAAGCTCTTAGTTGCTCAACACTCGTATGCTATCATATTTGTTATATGTATAATACTCATGGCGAATATGCACTGAAAAGGAAGAGACTGGACTTAGACCCATATACTGCATAAATCTAACCGAATCGAAATGCTGGTAGAGACAAATAATAAGCTCGGTATAAGTTAACGTGACAAAAAGAGTGTTTGTTCGATAATGATCCATCTCTCTCTCTCTCTCTCTCTCTCTCTCTCTCTCTCTCTCTCTCTCTCTCTCTCTCTCTCTCTCTCTCTCTCTCTCTCTCTCTCTCTCTCTCTCTCTCTCTCTCTCTCTCTCTCTCTCTCTCTCTCTCTCTCTCTCTCTCTCTCTCTCTCTCTCTCACCTCTAACTGCGTGTCCATATATTGAGAAGCCTTTGTTATAAGGGGCTTACCACCCTCTTGACCGTATGATAGTCGATCAGCGATACATCTCGTGTCAGAGGCCAAAATACCAACGTTGGCTGAGGAGATCTGGCAGATCATCGTTCTATGGCATTACGTCACTTGTCCGAATCATTGGATAGATCCTACCTAACCATGCGCCATCTTCCAGCGTCTCTCTCTCTCTCTCTCTCTCTCTCTCTCTCTCTCTCTCTCTCTCTCTCTCTCTCTCTCTCTCTCTCTCTCTCCCACACACACACACACACTTATTTATAAAATTTTCTGTTAATCTGCCCCCAATACCGATTGTCTCTAATGTGTGCAAATCTACTGAAAGACAATGCAGAGGATTGACATAATCTTAAAGCACATTACATTTTACTGCACTGACATTCCTAATTGTCCTGATAAACCGCATCTGGCGCGACAACGACTAGCGACTAGGAACAGCAACAAACCCAAAAGACGTAACGTATATCTTGCCGCTGTTCAGTTGTGGTCTCTCGCCGCTGTTCAGTTGTGGTCTCTAAGTATTACTTTACCAAACGGTCCAGCTACATAAATATGCTTGTTTGGATGGATGGATTTCTCGGCGCTATAATATGAGCGTCTTCTTCTTCTCCTCCTCCTTCTCCTTCTCCTCCTCCTCCTCCTCCTCCCCCTCCTCCTCCTCCTCCTTCTTCTTCTTCTTCTTCTTCTTCTTCTTCTTCTTCTTCTTCTTCATCTTCTCCTCCTTCTTCGTCTTCGTCTTCTTCTTCTTCTTCTTCTTCTCCTTCTTTTTCTTCTTCTCCTTCTTCTTCTTCTTCTTCTTCTTCTTCTTCTTCTTCTCCTTCTTTTTCTTCTTCTTCTTCTTCTTCTTCTTCTTCTTCTTCTTCTTCTTCTTCTTCTTCTTCTTCTTCTTCGTCTTCGTCTT
The DNA here is from genome assembly GCA_033675545.1 of Elysia crispata. NCBI lineage: Eukaryota > Metazoa > Mollusca > Gastropoda > Plakobranchidae > Elysia > Elysia crispata. The sequence continues at coordinate 358,991 of JAWDGP010004303.1, read as the reverse complement.
CTGCGTTCCCGAATGTGAGATTCGATCAACGCTAATCGATCAGGAATGTCGGAACGTGCCGTGTATCGTGCAGAAGATCACGGATCGGAAAAGACGGCTCGTGTGTTCTTACTGTCAGAGTATTGTGAGTTACCAAGAAACTTGAAAGAGAAAATTTTAAGTGAATCGCGAGGGAGGCAGTCTTTGGTTGCATGTAGTTATTGAGTTCTATGATGGGTCTTTCATAGCTCCTTTTCCACATCTTTATCCATCCTCATAAAGTGATGCAGATGTAGAGGATAGGGAAAAGGCACTTTGAGATGTCTCTGCCGGATTTAATTTCATCCTAATCTTTCAATGTACATGTATTAGTACTGATACATGTGTTTCTGTCAGTGTATTAATCCTGATCTATGTGCATTTTTCTCTGTTCGTTGCCGATTGCATCAGTACTCAAGTGTACCTTTTCTTTGTTTCTTGCCCAATGTATGAGTACTCAAGTGTACCTTTTCTTTGTTTCTTGCCCAATGTATGAGTACTCATGTGTACCTTTTCTTTGTTTCTTGCCCAATGTATCAGTACTCAAGTGTACCTTTTCTTTGTTTCTTGCCCAATGTATGAGTACTCATGTGTACCTTTTCTTTGTTTCTTGCCCAATGTATGAGTACTCAAGTGTACCTTTTCTTTGTTTCTTGCCCAATGTATGAGTACTCATGTGCACCTTTTCTCTGTTTCTTGCCCAATGTATGAGTACTCATGTGTGCCTTTTCTCTGTTTCTTGCCCAATGTATGAGTACTCATGTGTGCCTTTTCTCTGTTTCTTGCCCAATGTATGAGTACTCATGTGCACCTTTTTTCTGTTTCTTGTCCAATGTATGAGTACTCATGTGTGCCTTTTCTCTGTTTTCATTTGCATCTTTATTCCCTGTATCTCACCCAATGTATTATCTTTCAGTGTATCATACACGTGTATTTTTCTCCCTAATTCTTGTCGAGTGTGTTAGAACCTAGTATTCATGTGTACCGTTTCTCTCTGTATCTCACGCAGCCCCCACCCGAGGCAGCTCCTCCTCCCATGTGGACGAGACAGACTTCGCGTTCGTGAAGCCGGCGTCCAGCAAGCCGCTCCAGAGGAAGGCGAGCTCCGTGTCGGGCTCCTCCAGCAAGGGCGGGGTGCCCAGGAGACCTTCAGCCTCTACCAGTAAGTGGAACACACACTCACAGACACTATCTGTCTCTGTCTGTCTGTCTCTCTCTCTCTGTCTGTCTGTCTGTCTCTCTCTCTCTCTCTCTCTCTCTCTCTCTCTCTCTCTCTCTCTCTCTCTCTCTCTCTTGTCTGTCTCTGTCTCTGTATGTCTCTCTCTGCTTGGTTCTTTACAAGGGTGGCGTCACTGGCGTGCCTTCAGCGTCTACCAGTGTGATGAGGGAAACACACACATATCCTCTGTGTTCTTCTCTCAGTATCGCTGTCTGTCTGTCTCTAGAGTCTCTCTGTAGCTCTCTCTGCCTGTT
>JAWDGP010004303.1:282500-352500 GCA_033675545.1 Elysia crispata | reverse complement strand
ATTGGTTTTTTTCCGTTGTGCGGTATCTGGAATTTTCAAAGTATATTTTTACGTGTTGTTACATACATGTGTGTGTGTGTGTTATCTAAAGTGATCGCATTCTATCTTCAGTTTAATGGGGAGGTCTATCCTTTCACGCGACGCGCCATAGTTATTCGTTTGCTTTTTTATATCACCTTTTTTAAAGCCATTTAAAATTATCGTGTTTTTTTTTTTTTTTCTTTCTGCACACCATTAAATAATAGGTCTGAATGTGCACCTTTTTCATTCTTGTGGATTTTAAGCACATTCAATTAAAACTTCAAACGCCGTAGTTACATGGTGTGTAAGAAAGTTGGTTTTTTCCCCCTATCATTTTCTCTCCGCCATAGACGAAATTACTCACTGTAGAGTGTAGACAATCCTAGCACGCCGCGGCGAGGTTGCTCACTTTGTCTGATGGGGAAATTTCTGCCAGGCCCGTTTCCGTGATTCACTGGTGCGTTTCGTTACTCAGTCTATTTTATCATATATGCGCGCGCATACACATACATACATACATACATACATACATACACACATATAATAAATACATACAAATGTGGCTAGCGGAGATACACCATGTGTTTAAATCTTTAAACACTGCTCAACACGGCTGTAGTTGCTGGTGTTGGTGTAAATGATGGAAACAATAGTGATATTCTTAACGCTGATGGTCTCATAGGCAATGAGTTTACCAAAAAAAAAAAAAAAAGGAAATTAATGTTTGGCGATTTATTTGTTAGTATTCGATGTTCAAAGTTGTAGCTTGAATTCTAAACATGTTCTGATTCTGACACTGGAAGCCGGAAAATCAACGAGCCTTTAGGAAAGTGATTCTTTGCAATAAAGCTTGTGGTTTGGAATTTAATTGAAGCGGAGAGATAGAGACACGTAGAGAAAGAGAGGGAGATACACATGGATATAAAGAGAGACTGATAGGACGAGGGTGAGAGGGGGGGGGGAGAGAGAGAGAGAGAGAGAGAGAGAGAGAGAGAGAGAGAGACAGACAGACAGACAGACAGACAGACTCCTCAGTGATTCAACCATACCTCACAAACCACACAAAGCTAATGAACGGAAGTAAAATAGGTCGCTCACAAACCGATGAGTAGAGAATGTCGGTCTCCGTAAAGAAATAAAATATAATGAGAAGAAATGGATTGATTTATCTGCTCCACTAGTGAGAGTTCCTTCCTCTGTTTTGCTGTGTTTTCCGTGCGCGGGATGGCTTGGGTGTGAGTACTGTACTGTGACTCACGCTCAGCCCATTGATCGCCGGAAAATAACGTTCACTTTCAGCACGGGGGGGGGGGGGGGGACACAGAGTGAGAGTGAGGGTGTCAGAGAGGGAGAGAGGAGAAGAGAGAGATATGAGGGAGAGATGGAAGAAGAGAGACAGAGATGCGGTTATCTGAAGTAGAAGCTCACAGCAGTAGTGGTGCTTACCCAAACTGTTGGAGCAATTATCTTTTTGTGATCCAGTGGTTAAAACCTCCTCTACCACCCTTCACCCCATGCCACACACCGCAAATCGATCAAGATACTGTGATTCCTAAAGTGTACTTCAATTTTACTGTGTATGGAATGCTGTTTTGTTAATAATAGAGCATTTATTTAGACTTTTTAATATATGGACGCTCCAAAGCTCCTTATTACAACCGATGAACCGTATCCAGCAGTGTCAAAACTTGTACTATGTCTTTCTTTCACTCCCACATTAAATTACTAGTACACGACAAGAAATGTTACCGACTCATCGTAACCCATGTCAGAGGCAAGTCAAAAGAACAGAGTGCTATATAGTACTCTTGACGTCTCAAGTTTTTTTTTTTTTTTCGGCTATTGATACGGCTTCGATCTTGGACGGTGTAGGTTCTCGAGCAGAAAGACGCTTTGCTAATTTTATGTACCCGGAAAAACGTTAAGACTAGCCGTGGTGTATAGTTATGCAGCCCGTGTTTTCAGAAGATACATGAATAGACCCGAAGAAGGAACGCTTCTCTAGGTTTATCTACTCATTGCGTTCTCTACTCTAGTGCAAATCATTTTCGCACTGAAAACCGACAGGGATTTCAGCGACGAAGAAATGAAGGACGTTCTTAATGTGCAGCTCGTGAAACTAACGTTATTAATTTTACATGATTTGGCTGCAGCATTCTTATTTCTTTTCTCTGCACTATTTATGGGTGCGCAATTATAATGGTGTTAGTAGAAGAGACGCAACGTTGTTTTTCTCTTAAATTATTCTAATGGAATTCCCCCTTCCCTGACCTTCCAATGCATCCCTGACTGTCTATCATGTCTCTCTCCCTCCCTCTCTTTCCCGTCCCCTTCCCGGCTCGATAATCATTGTAAATTAATGTATTTATTAACGAGAGAGAGGAGAAGAAGAAGAAGAAGAAGGGAGGGGAATAAAGAATTCAATAAAAAGGCACTTGTAGTTTTCAAGTTGACTTTCCTCCTCTTTATTCAATTATAAGTATATATAATACATATTTCGCCATAATTTGGAAATAGTGTGACGGTCCTTCACCCCATGGAATTGACAGCTTCCCCGTACTCCGTGAAGTTTGCTCAACACTCAGTGACTGTGACTAGTGTGAGTGTTACCGTGAGCTCTGCCAGGCAGGCTCTCACCCCTGGCCTATTGTTACTCACCGTCTGCAGACAGTGAGACACGGCCTGCTGTGATCGATACGCCAGTGGCTCACGGATCGGAGCGGCCCGCGCGCGTGCATGCATGCCTTCACTGGCAGAATAGACAGTTTGACCCAGTTACATTAATAACGACATTATTTGAGTTTGTTTCTGATTGTGTGAGCCTACTCAGTGGGTAAGGAGAGGCAGCGAGGGAGGTTGAGAGAGACAGACAGACAGACAGACACAGAGAGAGAGAGAGAGAGAGAGAGAGAGAGAGAGAGAGAGAGAGAGAGAGAGAGAGAGAGAGAGAGAGAGAGAAGGTGCAGGGGGCTTTTAAAGTGATAGACATAAGAGAAAGAGGAAATACGTGTGTGTTCGTGTGTGCGAAAGAGACAGGTAGAGATGGGGAGGGAGAGAAAGAGAGAGAGAGAAGAAAGAAAGAGGGAGGAGGTTCTATGAAAGAAGCACTTAATACTATACACACATTTAACAATCGGTTGATAACCTGAATATATTACAATGTTCAGGCAGAGATGCAGACCAACCTTACCAGCTAAGCATCCATAACAGTAGACGCCACAGCTGGCTTAAGCGCTCTAACTTAACCTTTCTTGAAAGTGATATTGATATGGAATTAATATCTGTGACCAACCGTTTTCGCGATCCCAAAGCTTTGATGGTGTCATGGCTTGTTCATTTTGTAGATCATACGAAATTAATGGTGTGCTTGTTTTCATTACGGTCATTAAATACGTCGAACGGGTAACTCTTGTGAATTCCTTTGTGCATGTCATATTAACATTGCTAACTGTTAGAGTTAAATCTCTTTTGTGAGGTACTCATTAAGCTTTGATTAAAAGTAGAACAGTTATATTTATTAAGCAATTTTTTATTTTTTTTTAGGAAATATGAAAGTCAGAGGGAGAGAGAGAGATGGATAAATGTAGATTAGCTTGTAGCTAGGCAGAGAGAGAGAGAGAGAGAGAGAGAGAGAGAGAGAGAGAGAGAGACAGACAGACAGACAGATAAACACACACACACTCACAGACAAAGAGAGGTGCAGAGAGAGAGAGAGACACACACACACACACAGACAGACAAACAGAGACAGAGAGATGTATAAAGACAGGTGAGCTGGTAGTTAGGCAGGCAGGCAGACACAGACAGACAGAAAAAAAAAATCTGAGACACATGGTTCGGAATCTGCAATGATTGCTGCAATCATGATGATCAAAATTAACGACCCGCTTGTGTTTTTCTAACGATCATTAACTCATCATGTGGTGCCTTAAAATAATACACACGTCATGTTTGCATTGTGAACCACGCCCACGTCAAGCCTCTAGAGGGCTTAAACACCTCTCGTGACAAGTTATCATTCGTTAGGGATTAGTAACAGAGGAAATATATCATTATCGTAATATTATACTTGGAACAAGGAGAGAGAGAGAGAGAGAGAGAGAGAGAGAGAGAGAGAGAGAGAGAGAGAGAGAGAGAGAGAGAGAGAGAGAGAGAGTTAGATAAAGATGATTAGCTTGGAGCCAGACAGACACACGGATAGATAGAAAGATAGGTTGACAAACAGGTTACATTTATTGATGGAGAGGTAGGCAGACCGACAGACAGACAAGCACACAGGCAGACAGTGGTATAAAAAGATAGATCGACGCATGCTAAAAATCAATAAAGGCAGAAAAGGAGCTTTTACGTATTATTATTATTATTATTATTATTATTATTATTATTATTATTATTATTTTTAGCAGCTCCTTTTCCATCCCACGAATATCCAGCGCTGTGTGTTATCGTTTTGTGATGTATGCAAAGTAATTATTGATAAGAGGTGTTCTATAGAAATTCTTATATGTAAAATTTCCACAAGTTTGTCAAGATATAGATACGTTGTGTTATTTTTTCGGGCAAATCATCCATTAATCACTGTTTTGGACCAACTCAGAGTCTAAAAATAGAATCCTTGACCAGAAGTGCATTTGGCTATGCGCTGTCACATTCTTCCTCAAGACATTCAACTAACGTGACTCAACACTAGGCCTTTCAGATGGTTGGTGCATCCCAGCATCGAACCGATTTCTGATTAGGGGTCTATAATTTATCTTGTCGTTTGTGGTCTGTCTATAATGACTTACCACTCCCTCTCCCTCTCTCTCTTTCTCTCTCTCTCTCTCTCTCTCTCTCTCTCTCTCTCTCTCTCTCTCAGCTTCTTACCGCACCCGTCATGTCGACACATGTAGCTAGACATCTAAACGTGCACCGTGATTGTTTTCCTTGGCGAGAAGAGTAGAACACAGAGAAGATGCTAAGTAAAGCAATGTTCCCATCCCTTTATTTATTATCGGTAGCATGTTGGCTACAGCAGAAAAGAACAGCTCAGGAGCTGATGAAAGACATGGGCGTCAGGACAGTTGAGCTTAGCTGCCGAGGCTGACTGTGATTTCACTGGAATTCTGAGCTTGTGAATCCAGGCACTGTGCTCATCCCATTTAAATTTTTTTTTTTTTTTTTTTTTTTTTTTTTTTTGTTTGTTATTATCGGTAGCAAGTCAGTTTCAGAAAAAAAAAAAAAAGAAGAAAAAAGTCTTAGGAGCCGACGAAAGACATTGGTCTCAGGACACATCTGGGCTTATATCTAGCAGAGGCTGACTGTGACTCGCTCAGAATCTTGCTTGTATCCAAGCGGAATGCATGCACACTGTACAGTCAGCAGTCTGCTGTCAGCCAGTCACAGCAGTCAGCCCATCTTGTGGACCTCGCAGTGTTGTGTGTTGAGGCGGCGGATGGATGAGTCACCAGCGCCGGCACATCTTCGTCTTCTCCTCCTCACAATCATCATGCACAGCGGCGTCCAGCTGTCTCGCGCCTTTCAGCTCTTTGTTCTAATTATATTATTGTGCTTCACGAGTGGTTTAGAAACGTTTCAAGATCTAGATCTAGCTTACAAACTTCGAGGTGTGTGGTGCGTTATTTTGATGCATGGAGCACGGATGTAAGAATATTCAAATTCGTACCGGATAAAATATTGTTATTAAATTGCCGTAAATTTTGTCTAGAAAATGTTCTTCTGTTGATAGTATGTGTGTGTGTGTGTGTGGCGGCAATTGTCCAGATCTAGTTAAGTCAGACAAATCTTTCTTCTGTTCAAGTTATAGACCGGTTTTGTGGAGCTCTTTGAATGTCTTCCTTCTTCTCTCTTTGGATCGTGCAGTTTTTAAGATTGCCATCAATACCAATACAGTGTAACGTGTATCTTTCCCCTCACTGATCGTGTTTGAAAGGACCCTACTGTTGTCGGACTCCCTCAGAGTCTAAGGTTTTAGAACTAATTGAAGAATTTAGACGCTTTATCGCTGCATGTATGGACCGGACGGCGTGTAAAGTAATCGATAAAGGTTTGAAGTGGGTGTCTTCAAACACTCACAATGGTTAGCCCTTGTCGATGTCGTATGGTCTTCCTCCTTGTTTGTGGCCTGAGGCCTTTTCGACCAGGGTTACTAGTTGGCTGCTAGCACAGATTATTGTGGTTTTGATGCTGCCTACAAGGTGAATCATCATGGAGTGTCACCTTGTCAGCTCTTCCCTGTTTGATTGTGCTCACTATTGTTATATTAGAGGAAGAAAAGCCTTGGATCATAACATTTGTTATGTTTGAGCTATATCAAATAAACTTTTTCCCCCTGATAGGCTTATCCTATCAAGAAACTTCACATTTTAGTGTTATCACAGTGGAACTAGCCAGACCAAAGCTAGGCAATAAGCAGCCACACTGCACGCTTTCTATTCTACTAATTCTAGACGATGCTGGGTCTGGTGCGTGTGAAGTGTTTGTGGTGGTGTAAGTCGGCTCAGTGTGGTTTGATTAGACATTGTGGGCGACCCCTCAGCTTGGATTGTTCCTCTTCTAGATAGCTGGATCTCATATTGCATGAGCAGGCCAAGTGCCTTGACTCCACATTGCTATGAACAGCGCTGGCGGGATAACATGGTTTTAGAGGGCATCGTCTTCTATCTTTGTCTTTCGTCTCTGTCATTGAATCATCTTTTATCCCCTTTCTTAGAGCAAACCTCAAGGCCGTTGGGCATGGCAGAGCGATGAATCTATTATACCAACGACTGGGGCCATTTTTTTTTTTTGGTCCGTTTCCAGGTCTGGTATATAAACTGTAAATATATATTTATATCGTATTTCTTGCTGTATGTTCTTACATCATTACTTGTTACAACCAACACCCTTATCGCTGATAGTGGTAAATAGCGGAAGATGGTGACGCATCACTGGTCATCACATTCAATAGAGCCCGCGGCGAGAAGTGTGTGGAAGCTGTGACATGTGGTAAGATAAATGGCGTCACTGGCGTGAACGGCCTAGGGAACAAGATATCTAGGTATCTGCTCAAGTAATAGTCCCTTAAGGGAACTCGTACCCCCTTCTCTCAATCATACACGCAAATTTTTAAATGGTAGAGATAGATACAGGTTTGTCTGAACTCAAGCAAGAGAGAGTTGATACATTTTTATTTATTTTGAGTTTTACAAGGTTCATCACGATCTCGTTATCCCTCAACTACATGGGGAGAAGGAGGAAGGGGGAGGAGAGACAGACAGACAAACATAGGGTCATTGTCGACATGGCTAAGACGAATCCGCTTTTCATTTCATGACCAGCATTCTTAATATGGCCCAAGCAACAGAATGCAAGTTACAACAAGAATATTGTGACATGTTATTACAATTATTGTGTAACAGGACGTAAGAGGGACACCCCCTCCCCCAAGTGTTTTATTCTGTTTCTCTTGTTTGATCAACTGGCATCGTTGCAGGCGCTCCTCTCTAGATTATGTGTTGTTGGTTTTTTTGTTTGAACATTTGCTTACATTCCTGATAGAGAACGGTCAGATCATCACGACAGAAGTAAAAAATTTTGAACCGTAATTCAATCCATGGCCGAGGTCCAAGGCTTGACCCATGACCCATTCTGGGCTCTGACTAACCAGTTAGTAGCACAGATATTGTGACAGGGTCAGCCCTTACCTGTGTGTCCGGTTGTGACTAACATTACATGCTGGCACCGGCCTGTGTCCCCGTCCTCCTCCTCCTCCTCCTCCTTGTCGACCACTTGTAAGTTCAGTGGAGGAGAGAGAAAAACAAGTGGGAATAAGGTCAGGTGGTGTGTTGACCTACACTCTGCCTGCTTGGAGGATGGTCTCTTTGCCGGGCTGTGTGTTGGCCGGACCGGGCACCAAGCACCAACTGAAGTTTGCCCCTTGTTTCCTCATTTCTACGTGTGTTTTAATTTAGACTTTAAACGTGTGGAGGACAAAGCAATAGTTTTATTCTTTCGTTTTCTTCGTTGAAGATTATTCAAACCAAGGGTGCATTACGTTCTTTATACGCTTATTTAGTTGCTTTGTGGGTCTCGAGTCGGATCTGTGCGATGCTCAGTGAATCTTTGTGTGAAATCTTAGATAGATGCTCTGTGCTGGGAGATAGTCCTCATGCAGAAGACTTTCAGTAAACGTAGGCCTAATGGTGAAGTCAATGGATGGAGCTAAGACACGTTTCGTTCTGAAACTCGCCCAAAATAATGTTCTGGTTGCGGTGAGTTGTGGAAAATCGGTAAACACGTTCGTATGCCACGGTGGCTTTTGGCGAATCGAAATGTTTTGGAATGTTGGAATGGAGAAGATGAGCGTGTTTGTGTGGGTTGTGTGTGTGTGTGTGTGTGTGTGTGTGGAGAGAGAGGCAACTTACGTTCTTGTTTGGCTTTTAATCTAAACTAATCATCTTGACACACTTCCAGGATTCCACGTTGTGTCACCCAGTCCCCTGACCTGGGGTTGGCTCGAGAGAGCTCGTGACATCCAGGAGTTCAAGATTCAACCTTTAGGTTTCAAACTGAGGAGTTAGTTCTAAGGTCAGACCCTGGGGTTATTTCAGGTTGCGAAGCTCTCGACTCTTAGCGCTAACGTTATATCCATAATGCTCCCAGATATAGCCTCGCGGTTAGTGGTTATCACCGAGATAGACGAGGAGGCAGCTTGCTGCCAGTTGTATTTTAGAGATTGAATAAAATGTGATGCTCTATGCGTTCCTTCCAAGTTTCACTGCTTGGCGACTGCTTGCTGGCGATTGATTCTAGATAAATGAGTGTCAAAAGTGAGGAAGCTTTGATTTCTACATAATTAAAGTGAGTTGAAGTTTGGCATTATGCTAGGTGCATACATGATTTATTGACTATAATTTTTTTTTTTAAAACCAGTCTGAAGTCAATTAAAGCTATAGATACCCCCCCTCTCTCTCTCTCTCTTTCTCTCCCTCCCTTCCCCCCCCCCCCCCTTCTCGCTCTCTTTCTGTCGTCTTTCTCTCCCTCTCTCTCCCTCTCTCCCCTCCCTCTCTCTCTCCCTCTCTCTCTCTCTCTCTCTCTGAGCCAACCCAACATAAAGCAATGTATTCCAGAGTAGTTTATCGAGAGGGGCGGCAGGTCGTGTCTAATCTCGTCCGGTGTTTGCCAACCCCCGAAATACAACCAGAGATTCTTCGCTCTGCTTGACGTCATTGATCGGGGAATACTGCCAAGTGGAAGAAAACAAAGAGAAAAGGGAGAAAAAAAATGTTCAGACTAGATCTATCTGTTAGATCTATGAAGTATGCAGCACACAATGTGCGAACTAGCTGGGACAATCTGAGTGTTATCTCTTACCAGTTAGCTTTCCCCTCTAGCCCTGCCTGTATGTGAGGCTGTGGTGGGGATGGAATGTTTGTAGACCGACTGCCTTCTTTTCTTGGCTTCTGCTCTTATTCTGATTCATTAATCCCTAGGCAGAGGTAATCTGAAAGATTCAACAGCTGCCCAAAGAACTAGATCTTTTACAACGCAGATAATATTCCGAGACTCCTAAGGACTGGGAGATTTATTTTCATTTATCAAGAGTGGGAACCAAAGCTGCAGTATTAATGTAGAACTCTATTGAAGAAGCCAAAATAGAAAGCGAACCGTTTTCTGTGTCAAATACAATAATTTTTGACCGAGTTCAATATCCTTGAGTTCCAAATTGGTAACTGATTTACATTTTTTCTACATTTCTCAAACATCTTCGGTTACCTCTGGTATCTTTATTGATCCTGGAACTTAAGCTTGTATGTAGTGTTTCAAGAGTGGTGATCTAGCTTTTCTAGTTTTATGTTAGTCGATATGACTTCGTGTGACACTGTTGATTCCTGGTAAAACTTAAAAACACCGGTGCTTTCGCTTGTTGGGTTAAGCCAGGGACAATCTGTTCCTTAGCTTTGGGAAATAAGTTTTGCTCAAACCGTGATAATTATATTATAAAAATCTCAAGTGTAAGGCGTAGAAAAAAAAGGCCATAACTTTTACGTTTCAAGTGTTCCAGCCTGCGTCTTATCCAAGCATCAGTCAAGTTGTGCTCAAATGGGGATAATAACGCCTTGAAAATCTCAAGTTTAAGACGCAAAACAATACCATATAGTTTTGCGTTCTAGTCTACTCGAGCCTGCGTCTTTTCCAAGCATCAGTCAAGTTGTGCTCAAATGGGGATAATAATGCCTTGAAAATATCAAGTTTAAGACGCAAAATAATACCAAATAGTTTTGCGTTCCAATCTACTCGAGCCTGCGTCTTTTCTAAGCATTGTTGGTTTTGTTCGCTTGAAATCCGTGTTTAGAATCTTTGTTAACTGTAAACTAACCCCGTATATCTTCATTGGAGTCAAAACTAGCGTTACAATGTGGCGGCACCGTAATGCATTGCACGTCTCGATTATCCTATTGAGACACTGACCAGGCGGTTATCGATCGGTAAAACACTCGCCCGCTAACCACAGCTGTGGTATTGGATCGTGTCTTAGTTTCTTACTGAGTGAATTAGTTGACACAATCTTGTCCTATTGAGACACTGACCAGGCGGTTATCGATCGGTAAAACATTCGCCCGCTAACCACAGCTGTGGTATTGGATCGTGTCTTAGTTTCTTACTGAGTGAATTAGTTGACACAATCTTGTCCTATTGAGACACTGACCAGGCGGTTATCGATCGGTAAAACACTCGCCCGCTAACCACAGCTGTGGTATTGGATCGTGTCTTAGTTTCTTACTGAGTGAATTAGTTGACACAATCTTGTCCTATTGAGACACTGACCAGGCGGTTATCGATCGGTAAAACACTCGCCCGCTAACCACAGCTGTGGTATTGGATCGTGTCTTAGTTTCTTACTGAGTGAATTAGTTGACACAATCTTGTCCTATCGAGACACTGACCAGAAATTACACTGTACCAGTATATACCTGACTGGCGGTGGTCGGTAGGTAAAACACTCGCCCGCTAACCACAGCTGTGGTATTGGATCGTGTCTTAGTTTCTTACTGAGTGAATTAGTTGACACAATCTTGTCCTATCGAGACACTGACCAGAAATTACACTGTACCAGTATATACCTGACTGGCGGTGGTCGGTAGGTAAAACACTCGCCCGCTAACCACAGCTGTGGTATTGGATCGTGTCTTAGTTTCTTACTGAGTGAATTAGTTGACACAATCTTGTCCTATCGAGACACTGACCAGAAATTACACTGTACCAGTATATACCTGACTGGCGGTGGTCGGTAGGTAAAACACTCGCCCGCTTACCACAGCTGTGGTATTGGATCGTAGTGAATTAATTTAAACAATCTTTTCCAACTTGCCTCACCTTACTGCACTCGTGTGGTGCGTAACTGTAATGTTGGAATGCCTTTTAGTATCAACTATTGTCTAAATTGGATTTTTATCAACTAGGCTAAACAACGAAGTTTATAGTCTTGTTTCCTACATACTTCTATATGTAATACATATACAGTAGCATGTTACCATTGATTTTACTTTGCGAAAGGGGAGAGGTATGGCTTAATTAAATATCTCTCTCTCTCTCTCTCTCTCTCTCTCTCACACACACACACACACACACACACACCTTTTCTGACATCGGTTGATGGAGAGGTTGTAGATGCAGCCAGATGTAACTGACAGGTTTTACTACCATACCGACGGCAGCCTCAATTTCTCTCGACCTCTCAACCTTGTATAATTCATGACCCAACCTTGTTCATGAAAAAATTATATATTCGAGAATCAGGACAGGTGGATCACGAGAATCTTTTTCGTCCAAAAGTGATGATTTATACCTCAGCTCGGGACATTGCCTTCATATTGTGGAGTCCCGCGACAGGCTCAGATTGAAATTTAAAATGACCTACGCGTATAATGTGGATATATATTGACAAAGTGAGACCACATATTGCGTAGTACAGTATGGCTGTAGTTTAAACTCGATAAGTGTGTGCCTACCGCTTTTTGAAGCAGTCGCGGAATAGCTTCGTTTACTGCAGAATTTGGTAAAGGCGCGCATTTAGTGAAAAATACTGAGCCGAACGCTTCCAATCAGAGCTTTTCAAGATTTCTCTTCACAGCAACCTCCAACAAGATAATCTCGCTTCACTACCATCAGCGCTTTAAACCTCGTGGACCCAGTTCTTCATCTCTTCTCGTTGACTCCTTGAAAATCCATGGCTTGAATTAAAATTTATTTTGTGGGCCTGTCAAAGATTTGGTTTTTTTTTTTCGCTACCAATCGCTCATATATATTCAATATAATTTTGTGGTTTATAGATTCTAAAGTTGGTTTTTTACTCGTTTCAGTTTTTTTCCCCCCTACGTGTGAATCACGAAATAATGCGTGGATGTAGCCAGCTGTTCTAGTCGTGATAAAGCACGGCCCTCTTGATAGGCTTAGTCATTATATGTGTGTGTGTGTTTCGTTTATTTATTTTTAATTTTTCAATGCCTCAAGAGTACAAACAACATATTGTGAAGTCTGTTCCATGTGATGTTCGGAATTCATTAGTGGATTTCCCCACTGGATCACCAAAGTAAACAATGAGATCCAACAAATCTATGCTAAGTGGGAAGTAAAAGACACCAGAGTTGTAATACTCGTTGGATTATCGCCAATACTCGACACAATGACTGCCCCTGTCGCGGGCTCCTGACAGTTCGAATCCCAGGATGAGTAAAGGTAGGCCTGTTTAGAATTGTGGTGGAGACGGGCTACCCAATCTTATAGCTTTCTCCTCTCTCTCTCTCTCTCTCTCTCTCTCTCTCTCTCTCTCTCTCTCTCTCTCTCTCTCTCTCTCTCTCTCTCTCTCTCTCTCTCTCTCCTCTCTCTCTCTCTCTCTCTCTCTCCTCTCTCTCTCTCTCTCTCTCTCTCTCTCTCTCTCTCTCTCTCTCTCTCTCTCTCTCTCTCTCTCTCTCTCTCTCTCTCTCTCTCCAGGTTGTCTTTTTGTCTGTTATCTTCGTATCTATCAACCTACCTCCCTACTTATTACCTATTTGTTTATTATATTTCTCTATCTTTAAAGATCTTTGTGTAATGGTATCTGCACGTCTGTATCTGCCTATCCACATCTCTCTATCTCTATCTATCTATCTATCTCCGTAGAGTGCGCCCGGTCGTCTTTATTCTCTCAGACGGTCGAAGATAGTGTCTCTCAATGTTTGGAGCTAATTAAAGAGGCTTCACGTAATGTTTTAATTTCTCTCTATCTCTCTCTCTCCCCCATCACCCACACACTTCCAGTCGTATCACGATAAACAGGGGAGAGAGAGAGAGAGAGAGAGAGAGAGAGAGAGAGAGAGAGAGAGAGAGAGAGAGAGAGAGAGAGAGAGAGAGAGAGAGAGAGAGAGAGAGAGAGTATCTGATCAGCAGCAGTCACTGGACTCTCAGTCCGACTCAGTACTCCAGACTTCTGTCTTAATTAAGACCAGATTGTATCGGTCGCGTACAACGAACTCTCGTCAGGCTGGCTGCAAGTACCGGGTTTCCCAGTAGGCCACATAATAATAATAATAATATCTCGCTGCTAGATCGAGCAGGCCAACTTTAACAATGTCCCCATCAAAAAATAGGGCCAAGACTTACACCAGTATCGCAATCATTTTGTATACATTGGTTTTGTTCAATATTCTCTTCACCTCCAGCTCTGCATTGTTTCTCTCTCTCTCTCTCTCTCTCTCTCTCTCTCTCTCTCTCTCTCTCTCTCTCTCTCTCTCTCTCTCTCTCTCTCTCTCTCAGAGATCATGTCTCTCTGTGTTTGGAGCTTATTAAAGAGGCTTCACAACATGTCTTAACTTTTGCTTTTTTATGGCTTTAAAAGAATTTTTTTTTTCAATTCATCAATGGAACTCTGAATCACCGCTTTTTGTGGACAGGTTTCCTTGACTAAGAACATAAAATCAATTAGTCATTTTATCCATTCATCCACTCAATCACCAGAATAACCATCTATTTTCATCTTTCATTTTTTTTTTTTTTTTAATCTCAGTGGAGCCCAGGCGGAAAAGATCGGGTAAAACTTCTTGTCATTTCTCTATCACGCACAAGTATTTATATATTTATGTATTAGAATATTGCTATAGAATGTGGCTTTTTTATTTTTTTTCCTCTCTCTAAATATTGTCTATAGCCTAGATCTTGCCGCTCTCTGTTTCATTTGCTGTGTTTAGGTCCATTATCATTCTCATCTTAATTATGCCCAGGTACGTACATGTTTGTCATGTATGGACCATCGGCCTCAATTCAATAAAGTGTATTGAAATTGAATCCATGTGCTATATAAGTGATTATTGTATGTTCCGTCACTTTGTGATATCTACACCAATCTCAAACTCTCATGATTAATTTATATGTTTTTTCTCTTTTTTCTCTTTTTTTTTTTTTTTTACTCAAAACACGAGTACCACTCTATCTTTTTGCTTTGAGTCATACGAATGGTTTACCGAAAATACGACTTAGATCCATAATGATGGTGTTGAATTTCTAATATTTATGTTAATTTCGTAAAATTCATAAGAGTTGTTTATTAAAAACTTGGCCTAGAATAATGGTGTTGGAATTTAAATAGTTATGTTAATTTCGTAAAAGTAATCTTTTCCAAATTGATTTGTAAGCTCAGGGTTTGTAAATAATTTAGTGAAATAACAGATCGATTTTCTTCTCTTTGTTGTGCATTTTACTTTAATTTTAAACCGCACCCATACTAGATGTGATTTTTTTTCCCTGTTTTAGTGTGCACCACGTATTTTTTTTAATTCATGTTTATTTTAGGACTTATAACCATCATATAGAGGGTATCCAGGGAAGAAGAAAAGTACGAAATGGGTCGTAATTATCAAGTAGCGGGTAGGAAAATAAAGCATATAATACTAATGCTAATAAATGTAAGATTAGAAAAGAGAAAATTTAACGTGACAAAGAGTTCTAACTATAGCAGAAGATATGGAAGAAAAATCTGAGACAGCTCTTAGTCTCAATGCGAAGAATAATGCAGAAAGCAAAAGTATCTGAGAGAAAAGCAGAATAGGCAGTTATTTATCTTTTCTTCTGGCACATCTCGATTTTTGTTTGCTTTTGGTTTTGTTTTTGAACAACTTTTGCCTTGACACCGTGCACATTTTTTTTTTTTTTAAATAGTCGGAAAGGTTCGTATGTGTTTCTTTTTATCCGTTTTCAGCTCCTCTCAAGCTTTAGTAGATTGCCTGTGTATAAAATGTTGTGTCCGCAGAAAAAAAAAATCTATCTCTGAAACCTTGGCTGTGCAATACAATAGCCGTCGTAGAGATGAAAATTTAAAGAGAAAATACAGAACCTCTTCTTGAATCTTCCCCCCCCCCCCTTTCTCTCTCTCTCTCTCTCTCTCTCTCTCTCTCTCTCTCTCTCTCTCTCTCTCTCTCTCTCTCTCTCTCCCTCTCCCTCTCTCTCTCTCTCCCCCCCCCCCCTTTCTTTGTGTGTGTCTCTCTCTCCCTCTTTTTTATCTCTGTCTTTCTTTCTCTCTGGCTCTCCTCTCTTCCATCTCTTCTTCTCTCTGGCTCTCCTCTCTTCCATCTCTTCTTCTCTCTGGCTCTCCTCTCTTCCATCTCTTCTTCTCTCTGGCTCTCCTCTCTTCCATCTCTTCTTCTCTCTGGCTCTCCTCTCTTCCACTCTCCTTCTGTCTCTCTCTCTCTCTCTCTCTCTCTCTCTCTCTCTCTCTCTCTCTCTCTCTCTCTCTCTCTCTCTCTCTCTCTCTCTCTCTCTCTCTCAATCGAGCAATCATAACTTTTCGCTTTCATTTCCAGAAAAAAAAAAGTGTCTGCGAATTATATTATAGTACATGTAGATCTATATGTATATCCTTTCGTTAACTGTTGGCGTCTCAGAAACAGCTGCTGAGGTTTCATTCTCTAGCCAAGCTGGTCTTTGATTGTGATCATTTTGAATACCCCATGTGCCAAAAATTACAACGTAGCGTGTTTTTTTTTTTCCCCACCTTTCCTATGTAGCTGCTGTGTGTTTTGATGCTCACGTACATGTAGCTGTAGACAACCTTTCTCAAACATGTATGGTCACCTCTAGTTCTATTGTAAATTTTTATTATTATTATTATTTACTGATTATTTTTCTCCCCGCGCTTTCCTTTACCGCATCCATGTGACATTTAGGTGTCGTGTGCCTTTTGGCACGGTCTCCAGGCTGTGACCTTTCCTGTTCGTGCATTGTAGCCTTTAGCAGAACACATGGGACGGTGTCCGCTAAACCTTTTTCAGGATGAAACAAAAAAAAAAAAAAACAACATATTTCAGGCTTCTGCCATTTTTTGTAATACTCAGAAATAAAACGTTTATTATTATTATTATTATTATTATTATTATTATTATTATTATTATTATTATTATTATTATTATTATTATTATTATTGTCATCAGCATCATCATAGTGTTCTTTTTTCATTTTTTTTTTTTGGCTGCAGGATAATATTAAAACCTCAGCTCATTGTGTATATTAAATCCACATTTTCTAATTCACTAAGACGCATAATAGAAAAAAAAAAAGCAAAAAAAAAAAGCAACACCATTCTTGTGTAGTTGCTTTTGATAGGGAGAGAAGAAGCGCAAGGCGTACTTCTGTTGAACATTATTGGTATACTCCTCTACGTATTAAAAGCATCCATTTCTGCTGTAAATTGTGTCGTCGTCGTCGTCATCATCATCATCATCATCATCATCATCATCCTTCTTCCTCGTCCTCGTCCTCTTCTTCTTCCTCTTGATGATGTAGTTATTATTTCTATCTACCATCATTATAATTTATAAATTGTATGAGGTAAGGATAGTAACAGTGTGAAGATTAATACTAGTAGTAATAACTGGCAGTAACAGACATCAATCATACTACTCGGCCTTGCCTGAAGTGTTAATTGTATCTCTCTTCCCCCCTTTTCCCCCCTCTAGCATCGGCTGGAGGCTCCGGCGCTGTGGACGAGGAGCTCTTCATCAAGTCCTTCGAGGATGTGCCCCCGGTCAAGGTCAGTCATGGAGCTATACGTTTTCTTATTTGTAGACTTGGAATCCATTTAACTCTATTTTTGGAATGAACTAAACATTTCTTATATCAGGACTTGTAGCCCTTTTTACTTTATTCTTGGAGCTTGGATTCTGTTTTACACTTATATTAAAATAAACTAAACATTTCTTATCTCAAGCCTTAAAATCCATTTTACGCTATTCTTGGAATGAAAAGAATATCTTTTTTATCAAGATATTTAGCCTAGCCCAGTTTACACTATTCTTGTGGTACAAACCTAACATTTCCTTTATCGAGACTTGGAGTCCATTTTACACTCATTAGAATAAACTGAACATTTCTTATATCAAGACTGATAGTCCATTTTACATTGTTCTTGAAATGAAAAGAATATCTGTTTAAACAAACTGAATTTTTTTTTTTTTAAAGATTTAAATCCCGTATGATATTTCTGACTTTTGACCCTGTTTAAGCTCAATAGATTTCTGACCCTTCAGACCATATTTTATCTTTAACGAGACAGCGAGCGTGGGCGACATGCGAGAACTGTTATTTATTACACGCCGTTTATTTACACAAACAGCCATAATGTAAAGCCTGTTTTACAGGGTCGTGTTTTATGCAGAAATCTGTGGCCTTTGATAGAAACTAATGCTCCGAGAAACGCTCCGTTCTTACATGTCAACCCACACTCGTGCAAGCACACGCTTTTTTTTTTACGTGCCTTTATGCAAATTAGAAGAAACCGCCAAGCATAGAAATGGTATTTTTTTAACCTCATAAGTTGGTGTGTATAATTTGTTCATATTGATAGAAAATGTGCTGTATTGAGTTCTGAATGAACTTCCAAGGACTACAAGGAGTACATAGGTACGTTTATATTTTGAAAAAAATATTTAAAAATTCAGCAACATTGCCTGAAAAATATTTTATTGAAGCATTTTTCAGAAGTCAATTCTGAAAGTGCTCAAATTTATATACAAGGAAAGACATGTTTATGATGTTTATTTCCGTTTCATTCTGCAGCGTGTGTAATGTGATGCTATTTTGACTATCGGGACTGGGCGTCTGATCTAATCTTTTTCATCGTTCTCAGATCTTTTCCTCCCGCGATGTGCAGGAGCACATGCAGAAGGCGAAGGATGTCTTGTCAGACTCGAGCTGTATGTGGGAGAAACGGATAGACAATGTGAGTAACTGCTGCTCTCTCTCTCTCTCTCTCTCTCTCTCTCTCTCTCTCTCTCTCTCTCTCTCTCTCTCTCTCTCTCTCTCTCTCTCTCTCTCTCTCTCTCTCTCTCTCTCTCTGTAAAAGGTACTAGAGTTTCATATTGTCTTGCAATAAAGAGAAAACTAAGGAATCAAATTATTCTTTGCTACAGTTAAGACTCCTTTACAAAGATCAATTCTAGTAGGTAATCTCAAAAAAAAAAAAAAATAAAAAAATTTCATGATTGGACCCTTAGAGAGATTTTTGCCACTCAGGACAATTTAAGCCTGCCTTGAAAGCCTATAAAACCCAAATAAGCATGGTGATAAGGTCAGGCTTGACTCGTATAAATGTTTAGCATTTTCGATGACATCTTTTGGAGATGATTGTAAAAAGGTTGGTTAGATCTTTACCTTCTTCACCTCTTCCTTAATGTGCTGAAAAACATGCAATTTATCAGCTTCTCATAGATTAAAAAAAAAAAAGCACCATTTTAACTATGAAATAATGTGCAAGTTTTTTCTTGGCAAGATATAATTATTCTGTAATTCGTTTTCTCAATTTCCTGTGTCTGTGCCACAGTGTAAAGTATTGCGAGCGCTTCTCATCTCTGGTGCTGCAGACTACGATGACTTCTTCCAGTCTCTGCGGACGCTGGAGTCAGCTTTCATCATGGTGGTCAAAGATCTGAGGTCGCAGGTCGTCAGGGAAGGATGCATCACTATCGCGTGAGTGGCTTGGTTACCTGGCCAAGTGTGAGTGGCTTGGTTGCCTTGCCATAAGGATCAAACAAGTTATCATTGAAGATTGAAAATTTTTTTTTTAAGTGGGTTTGTAGATGAGAAGTATGCAACTTGTTTTGCCTATCTGCCTCAATTAAGTTTTCAGATTTGTAATACGCTGGTCTACTGCCAGGTGAAATGTTAACTTCAGTCTGTTCTTGAAATTTATAGAAACATGTTTCTGCAGGATATCCAGTTTTTTTTTTTTTTTTTTTTCTTCTGTCTCAATTTGAGCAATACAAAATTGCTTTCTATCCAAATGTGTATTAATAAGTGCAAAACATTTCATTTTCTGGTAAATTGAATGCCCCTTCCCAATATAAGGATATACAAAGAGAAAACTTCAAGTACAAAAAAAAAATTTTTTTTTTTGACATCAGCTTCTTTGGATGGGACCGAAAAAGTTCCTCTTTATGATTTATATTCAGCTCTCCATAATACACTTTTAGTATGTTGCATTTCATTCAATTTAAGTTTTCATCGGCTTTTGTCCCACCACCAGGTACCTTTCCCAACAGCTCGGCAGCAAGTTTGACCACTTCGCCGAGGCGGTGCTGCCCTCTTTGCTCAACCTTATTCCCAACAGTGCCAAAGTCATGTCCACCTCGGGCATGGTCTGTATCAGGTTCATTATGCAGGTAAGGCTCTGATGTGTTTTGACAGTTTTAGGCTAGTAAGAGAAACATGAGTAGGCAAGGAAGCTGTTAAGTAAAGCTGTTTGCCCTGAGTTGTTTTTTGTTTTGTTTTGTTTTGTTTTTTTAATCAATTTTAAGTATTTTTGGAAAACAAGAAAATTTGTCTGATATTGTTAATTATTATTATTATTATTATTATTATTATTATTATTATTATTATTATTATTACTATTAGTTAAATCCATCCATTGAATTTAACTAGTGCTTCTCAGATGCGTAGTGTCTCTCTCCCCCACAAAATCAATAGAAATAAAAGCATTTGAAGGACCATTTTAGAATGTCTTGTCTGCTTTTATCAACTTTAGTCTGCTTTTATCAAATTTATGGGGAGAAGAGTAAAACATGCCTTTCTAATGAATTATGAATGAATTTAAACTAAACTTTCACCTTTTTTTATCTTTTCTTTATCCTCCTCAGTTTGTTCACACAAATCGGCTTATTCCAATCATCTGTGGAAGCACAACATCAAAGTCGAATATCATAAGGAGGTGATTATTTTATTCTTTCTCCCATGTTTCGGGGTATTAGCCTTCATTCAGTGACAAATTAATCTAAAAGAATGCCATTTGAAACTTGAACATGTTTTGCATCTTTTGTCAATAAGGCACATGTCACTATTTTCATTTGGTGTGGACGATGAGTGTGAAAAATACATGAAACTGTAATCTTGGAGAAATTGTTCTTATCTTTTTTTTAATTGCAAATCTTTTTTCCTTCTTTTTTTTTTTTTTAAAACCAAATGAAAAGCACCAGACTCCAAGTATTGTTAAAGAGAGATT
This sequence comes from Elysia crispata, assembly GCA_033675545.1. Lineage (NCBI taxonomy): Eukaryota > Metazoa > Mollusca > Gastropoda > Plakobranchidae > Elysia > Elysia crispata. The sequence goes on along the minus strand of JAWDGP010004303.1, from coordinate 331,976 downwards.
TGAATTTTGTGTGCCTTTTATATATGCATTGCTGAGGATACCTTTATGGCTAGGATTCTAGCGATAACCCAATATTGACGATATGGGTGACTTGTGTCTTCCACGCAGAGCCTGTCTGGAGTTTGTTAATCAGCTCCTGCACTCGTGGCCTACGCACTGCCTGGAGAAACACATAGCTCTCCTGCAGGAGTCCATCAAACGAGGCATCAGTGACGCAGACTCGGAGGCCAGGGTGCATTCCAGGAAGTAAGTGCCAGTTTAATATTTCATGCGTTGGACTGATTGTCTGCAAGGATAAAAAGAACAACTTGCACCTTGGAAAACTTAAATGCAAAAGGATTTTTTTTACACTTTTCCAAGTCTTAAAGAAATTTGGTTGAATTCAATCAATGATATGAGGGCTGTGTAGGGCTGGAGACACTGTTAGAATTAAATTACCTGTAAATGAGGGTGGTGGAGAGGAGTAAGATTATAGCCAGGTAGATGACGTTTTTCTGAGCAGTCTTGTTCTTTATTATGGGCGACTTTCTTTCTTTTTGTTTTTAAATTGTAAAGGTATTTTTTGAGCTAACCAGGCCTTGGCTTTTTCTTTTATTGAGATGAAACCAGCCTCTGAAAAAATGACAGCCATGAACAATTTTGTGTTGATGATGTTCTGAACGAGTTGATATTGGATAGACATGCTATTACAGCAGTGATTTTTCTCTGCCAATAGAAAAAATCAGGCCTTACTATTAAGGTCTTACCTTTACCGTGGAATATTTACAAGGAAGTAGATATTTAATAATAAATTATTGTTTCAGGCATTTTTGTTTTTAACATGATCCCATTTCCAGCCCATGTCACTATAATCATTAATTTTTTCAATTGGAAATGAATTAACCTAATACTCCTTTTTATTTCTGTCCTTGTTTACACTGTCCAAGTTAAGCTAAAACTGCAATACATTCCCTGGATTAGCTGTGAGTAAGATTCTGCTTGAACATCTCCTTTTAAATTCATGTCGCTACTTATTTCTTTCTTCTTCTTTCACCTCAGAGCATTCTGGGGCTTTGCAGACCACTTCAAGTCCCAGGCAGACGCCTTGCTCAACTCCCTGGATGCGTCCAAGCAGAAACTCCTGCAGGGTGAGGTGAGCAACTCCTCCTCCAGCTCCAGCCTGAACAACGGTGACCATCACCAGGCGCGACCGCGGGCTCGGTCCAGGGCAGCCAGTGAGGAGAGGTCAGGTGCTGGTGGTGGAGGCAGCTCAGGTTATGGCTACAGGTGTGTTTTACTCTCAATTCTCTCTCATTGGACATGTTTTTTTTTTAATTATTATTCTTTGTTTGTGTTTTGTCTTGCACTTGCTACAGGGACAATTCTGTGTAGAGACCTCAGTTATGAGGAGGACACATATAAAGAATAACACCTATGCTAATTTGTATGTCTAAAACACTTAACTTCTGCTTAGTTATTCTTATTTCTTTTCCTTTTACTCATGCTTTCTTCTTGAATTTTCACCTTCCATATCTCCATAGATTTTGTATTTCTATCTTTTTTTCTCCCAGTATTCATTCCTGAAAGGCTGCGTGCCTGCCAAAACAATCAGTTATATTCCTAATTAGAACATGCAGTTGTTTCTGTCTTTCTTTTGCGTTTTGTTAGCCTTATTACTTATGTCTAAAGTATATACACCTCATCTAAAGCTTATGGTATATTTTTAAGTTCATCTTTTCCTATCGAGCGTTGCACATGTTATCTCTTTAGTTATTTTTATTTAACCATACCTCATTCACCCATCCCCACCCCCTCCTCCATAATGTGTCATTTATAAATTTTGTGAATAGGAGTACCTACCTTTAATTTAGTTTGTTTGTCAACACTTTTCTCTCTGTCAGCATTGTGTTGAAAACTTAGTTTCCAAAGATAATTTATTTCATTATTTACTAACAGCCATGGATCATCAACGTTACGAAAAGCTTCACAGCGGATTAGTTCTTCCAAGAGTGATGCTGGTGGTGAGTTCCTATTTCTTTTGAATTTATTTAGGAAGATTTAATATTTGTAGCCACTCTACTTTTGCTCTCTCTTTTTTTAAATCACCCCCCCCCCTCCCCCCCTTAAAGAAAGTTTATGTCTCCATATTTTTTTTTAAAGTGACACAGAAAATTTTTCTTAAAACAATATTTAACCAAATCTCAGTGATATAGAACCTGTAATTTTACATTAATCATTTAGTGTATTTGGCTTTGAACTACACAATTCTGTAGCCAGCTTTTGATATTATTCTTTAATGTGTAGAAATTGCTAGGTTCTACAGTTCTCTATTTTTATCGCTTTCAGTGCAGTATGTATTTACTGTTGAGCCTGTAATCGTATAGCGCCAGAACGTCATTTCTCTAGGTTATGTGAATCTAGACTAGATGAAATATGTCATGAAATTTACTATTTACATTTTGTCGTAGCTGTCATCCCTTTTTCATTGTTTCTCTTCACAAAATATATATGTACAAATTATATACAATTTTGATATTGTCATCTAGATGTGTTGGTGTATATATATATATACATATTTAATTTCTCTGTGTGGATCCTAGAACTCAATTATATCAATTCATTTCTCAACTGAGCATCCATTCTCTTTTAGTATAATATACCCTAGTTGTGAACTCACCAATTCCCCAAGGTGAAGGGCTCTTCTCATTCTTTTATAACAGGATAGATGAAATAGTCTGCAAGGTTTATTTTTCTTTTGATGCATTCAGTGTAGATCTTGTGTTACTCAACTTGTTCATTTAATGGTGACAAGAATAAATAAATAATAGTAGAGAGGAGTTGAAAAAGGAAATGAGCATGGGCCATTTTCTCTAGTTCAAATTTGTATTTTAGAAACTAGTTAATGATATTGATTGATCCTGTCATGGTAAATTTCTTTAACGTGCCCCCCTCCCCTTCAAATTCTTGGGTTTTGTCTCACTCTACGTCTTTTTTTTTTGTCTGTGTCTTGCCAATGTTCCACACTCAAAACACAAACAAAAGGTGTAGACTATCTCGATGTAGCATCCAGTAGTGGTAACCATGCAAGAGGTAAGAAACTCAAATTGCTGTGCCTCGTCAGTCAATCAGTTTTGTTGATTTGGTCACATGACCCTTCTGCGGGGCTTTTCTTTCCTGCCCCTTTTTCTGCATTTCATTTTTCATATCATAACCAAAATCAAAAAGAGAACCCGTGGATTCTCTCACAGTGTCTTGCTGCTTGGATTCTTCACTGACCTGCACACAGCTATTGTCTAAACTGCTAGCAAACTGTCCTCTCTTGCCTGTGATTACCTTCTTCACAGCACTTGTGTAAGCTGTCGATTTCACTAGGTTTAACACGTCCAGCTAAGTTTTCTAGGAATCTATTAAAACTGGGCAGTACAAACTTATTCTTACATCTTGAGAAAAATAATTCAACAAACATATTACACTAGGAGAACTATCATATATTAAACCAGGTGAACGATCTAAATTTTAACCTTGCAGTATTTGTATCGTTTTTTTGTTGTTGTTTTTTTTTTAATCTCTCTAACATATATTTTCTAGAACACTATAAGCCTCAAAGTAGCTTTCAGTTGCACCACATTCTAACCATCTCGAGAATATTTCACCTCCTAATCCCCTTTCATCTTGTCTCAAAAATTGAACTGGGTTTCATAACTTGGTGCACTAATCCTCAATTACATTTTAGATATAACTACAAATACTAAAAAAATCCTTAGAAAAATGGTAGGTTTTCTGTACAGCAAACATTTTGGTTAAAACGTTAAAATGATCTCTCTACTCTAATAGAGCTGAACTATCATCAGCTGTCTCTAAACTATCATCCTTCACTACTATCTTTTACCCATGAATATTTCCTCCTCATTTCCAAATGTTTTTCCCCCTCTTTTTGAGGGGGCTTTGAGTGTAAATAGTTTTGTTTTGTTTTTGTTTTCATTTTGTCAAATGAATTCTGTTGTTTGTCTTTGAGTTTATGTGCCCAGGCCTTCTTTTGGGCACATTTGCTTTTATGACATGAACAGTTTAAAAAGTAGAATTATTAAGACTTTATATTACGTGAATTCGATGTTGCTGATCATTTTTTCTTGCAGATTTTCCCCCCACTATATGTATCATGTATTTTGATAATTTTGAACTGCTCAACCTGTATTATGGAATGTTTTCTTCATGTTTTATGTTTTCAGACGAAAGGTCACTGGTCAAAAAGCCTTTGAAACTGCTTGGCTACTCTTTTCTCTGACTTTGACTCTTCAATAACCGATATCCAGTGATATGTGTATACATGTACATCTCATTATCCCTCTTATTGTGTGTTTTTGGATAAGCCTCACCCTATTTTACAGGGCAGAATTACCCCCCCCCCCCTTTCTCTCTCTCTCTCTCTCTCTCTCTCTCTCTCTCTCTCTCTCTCTCTCTCTCTCTCTCTCTCTCTCTCTCTCTCTCTCTCTCTCTCTCTCTCTCTCTCTCTCTCTCTCTCTCTCTCTCCCTCTCTCTCTTCTTATATTCAAGCCTTGAAAGATGTTCTAGGGTCCTAGAACTGGACAATGATAAAATACTAATAACAGCTCCACAGGACTGAGAGATCCACCAGCTCCAGCCCCTCCTGCCCTCTGCCATTCCCTTACCTCTTATCCTTGACCCCTGCTCCCTGACCCCTAACTTTTGACCCAGTCCAGCTGCTTCTGTTGTTTTGTTTGCTGCTGCTCAGCTTCTGTTTGATCTCATCGTGGTGTTTTGTTGTTGTTTTTTTTGGACTTTTTTTTCTTTAATTATTTTTGCAAAACCTCATTTTCTTGATGTTTACTTTTGTGTATGAACAAGTTTGTTTTTCGTTTGAAATTCCGTATGAGAAATGAAGAATATGGAGAATTTTCTTATTTCTGGAAAAAGGTTTCCGTACCTTAAATTTGATACTTATTTTTATTCGTCCCTTTCTTTGCTATTTTTTTCTTGTTATTTTTTTTTTTGCCGTTTCATCAAAATGTTCAGCTTTAAAAAAATTGAATTATCTTTTTTTTTTTTTAAAGTTCTTTCATGTTGATACAATAATTACAAAATAGACGATACGGTTTGTTTGTGATCCTTAAAACTCAGCTTCAAATTGTAGAGCTTGTAAGCTTTATGTCACATTATTTTCGAGAAAATTCGACGTTCAGGCCAATGCCGCAGTAGCTTGGAACTGAGGTTTTGGTATCTGTGTCTTCTTGTGTCTGTAAGAGCCATGCTATATATTGCTTCACGTCATGAGTTGAGAGGTTGTGAAATGGAATGATTACCACACAGCTCACACAGCTCGCCTTTATTCGTGCAGTCACTGCCCGTCAAGCGCTGGATGTATGGTTATAAGTGGCACGAAGTGCTTTCCGTGTTTATGTTTGTTTTTTTCCTCTGCATCCCTAGTCACTTTTATTCTGAGAAGAGATTATCACAGGTGATGCACGGAGTATTATAAGCCTTGCAAGGAACTACATTCTTTTGCTCTGAAAGTTCTGTTCTTCAGAACCCATCCATACCCTTTTTTCTGTTCAAAACTTGTGATCTTAATAGGTCAGGAGATAGCGACAGGTCGAGCGAAGTGACAAGGTTTTCTATCTGTCAATCCCCCAAACCAGCTAGGTTTCTTTCAACCATTGACTTCTGTGTAGGAAATAAATTTTCAATTCGTCGATAAGAGTAAGAACATGGAGGAATCGTGGATTCAACCAGGAGTACTCGTGTTCTTCTTTCCCTGTCTTTGGTTGCGGATTGTTTCATTGGTTCTTCCCTATTTATCTTACTATGTTTGTATTTAAGTTATAACTCCCAACCTCAGCAAGCCCGTGGACTAGATTGAGTTAAAACGTATTAACCAATCAGCGCGCCCTGCCAGGGCCAATTTATAACTACTAGTCCAAAAGCCACTCCACCTTCCAATCACTCCCTGATATCAATGTCATGCCCCAGCAGATGTGCGCATCATCACGCCTCGCGCACGCGCAGTCGCGTCCAACGGCGTGTCCAGCAGCGGGTACGGCCAGAACCATCACCACCAAGGCTACACGAGTCACAACCAGCACTACAACACGATCGGGCATTCCCGAAGTCGCACCGCCGGCTCCAGCGCTAGGAGCGTCGGAGGGGGCGGGACTTCCACCCTGGGCAGGGGCGGGGCCTCGTCCAACTTCCTTGAGGTGCCCGCCCCTCTGGCCCGCTCCTCCAGCGCGGCTGACGTGAGCAGCACGTCGTCTTCCATGCCCGCGGGTGAGGTTCGCCGCTGCACGACTCCCAAGCCTAGGGCCACCATCCTGTCTGCTGCTCGCATGGCCAAAGGATCGGCTAGTTCCCTGCGTAAGGATCAACCTCTACCACTAGTATCACCACTAGTACTACCACTACTGCTGCTGCTGCTGCTGCTGCTGCTGCTACTACTACTACTACTACTACTACTACTACTACTACTACTTCTACTATTACTACTACTACTACTACTACTACTACTACTACTACTACTACTACTACTACTACTACTACTACTACTACGACTGCTGCTGCTGCTTCTGCCTATTTTTAACACATCTAAATGAGTTAGGAAACTAAGGCACGGTGTGAAGGACAATTAGATAACAGAGTTTGTGGCACGCTCCAAATATCTAACAACAAACAACATACTTGGACGTGTGGGCTCCTCCACCAAGCAACGGTGCAGATCTAGGGAAATACGACTAAGCTTTTAACACGGTCACTCGAGGCTAAAGACAAGAAACCGGGGTTTTTCAGGGGTGGGGGCCTATGCTGGCTGAAAGTGGCGGTTGTACCCGTAGGTTTGATAAGTTGGCGCCCCGAACTAAACTGTGTGCCGTGCGAGTCCTTTCGTCGACTAAAACAAGTTTTTTCTTTCTTTCTTATCCTTTGGATTGCTTCGTTTTCATTGCCCCCTCTGAAAGTAAGAAATCTTCTAGTCTACTAGTTTTTGGCCCCTTCTTCCCCGCCCCGCCCAAAAAAAAAAAAATTATAATAATAATAATTAAAGAAAAAAAATAAATTAATATATTTTTTTTTAAATCACATTTTTTTTAAAATCTTTTAGATTAGTAAGATATAGAACAGTGGAATGGTATCGTGCATATTTTTTCCTCAAATGCTTGCTATGTTTGCTTGTTTTGGATCCCATCCCAGTTTGACTTTTTATTCTTTTTTTTTTAAACTTCTAAAATACTTCTGTTTGCATGAGCACGTTGAGTGTGCCGGCATGATCGTTTGGTTAAGTTTACTTGCAGATCAAGAGAAAGCTTGTGTGACTAGTTTCAAATAGATAAAAAGTGCAATGTTTAAAAACTAATAATAATAATAATAATAATAATAATAATAATAATAATAATAATAATAATAATAATAATAATATGAAATTTTTTTGACACTTCAAAAGTTTTTACAGAGCTCTAAATTTTAAATTTGTTTTGACTAGCAAGCAAAACCGCGGTGTAGTCGCTGCAGGAAAAAGATCATGAGAACTTCGTTAATTGATTAAGTTCAGATCGGACGGTATTAGGCAGCTTCATTTACAGCTTTATTTATAGCTTTATTTAAGTCGCTCCGTGTTCGAATAAAAAAATTACAAAATGGTAAGAATGAAATTAGCGATAAACTGAAGAACCTGGTGACTGTAAAATTACCGCAGCGGGTAGAGCAGGGTTACCGTGGCCACCAAAATAGTGAAGAGTTCAAATTTGTTCGAAAAAAAAATATAGGCCCGATGACTTGAGTGAGAGAGTAAAAAATGGAAAAATTCCGCGACGACGTTTCTATTTCGCGTGCGTTCCGTTATTTATTTTTTTTTTTTTATTTTGTTTGTTTTCTTTTTTTTTTTTTCACTAAAGATGTCAGGGCTGAAAACTAAAAGCCCATGTATCTTCTGAACGAAAAAGCCCAGGAAACAAAACAAAATCCTGAAGCGATAAAAGTGGCAAGGGCCGCCAGCATTCCGGTGGTTCAGTAGTTAAGCACCTTTCCCAAGATCTGCGAAGACTTTACGACTTCGATTAGATGCATCGCGGTTTTTTGTTGTTTTTTTTTTTTTGTTTGTTTGTTTTTGGGTTTGTTTTACGGGTGTCTCGCCTCTATCTCACCTGGTGAAGGTCTGTGACTAAACAGCCAAGATCTTCAATCCGTCGCCATAGGCTGTTCCAAATACTGGATTAATGAACTTATAACGTTCGTCGAACACCCAGATCTTTTCTCCGCTTTCTTAATAATCGGACGCATTTTAAAAAGTACGTTATTTTATCAGACGGAATAAAAGCATAATTATGCACACGTTTTAGGTCGGCTTAAAGCAATTATTTTTTTATTATTATTATTATTATTATTATTCATTGAAATTTATGTTGAAATGATGATGATGATAATAATAATAATGATAACAATAATAGTAATAATAAGAAGAATAGATTCATTTTTCGACAAAATGATATTATTGAACACAAAATGGAAACTCTTTGTTTTTTCCCCCATGGCAAACGAGCCTTCTCCCCGAGATAGATGATATTGGCTAGACTGCTCAAAGAGAAAAACAAAGGTCCAAAAGATTTCAGAGCGGCGTCTTCGCATGAGGACTATAACCCTCCTCTGGTTATTCACCGCGAACAGAACTGATGTCTTGGAAAGTTTTGTTAGCTCGTAACAGAGCGTGCAACGATGTGCAGGTATTTATTGGAGCCTTATTCATGAGCAGTCACTTGACTCACATCTCGTGCTCTCTACGAAATTAATTTGGAAGTCTCAACTAGACCCTGAACTTTTCCTCCGAATAACCTTGACCTTGTCGTCGGCCAGAGAATGAAAGAGCTCAGTAATCTCCGTCCTCCCCCACTGCTGGGGATTAACTGGCGCCATGGAATGAAGGATCGTTCTTACACGTCATTTATACCTCGGTGTTGTTCTGTCACTTTCACTGGGCCGGTCGAGGTGTCCTAACACACAACGGCCGTACATCTTTTGTTTCTGATATTTATCTTGTCTCCGGGCTAGATTGCTAGTCTTGTCCGCTGATGAAACTGATCTTAGGGCTCCCGGCCTAATGATCATCGGAAGTTGACATTAGCAGTGGAGAAATTCCATTGATTTTACCTGCTCATCCCTGTGGAATTTATCGTTACTTGTAGAAATAATTTCGTTTTCTGCACCGGTCATAGCAAAGCAGTGTGAAAAGAAGAGCTGAGTTAAAATGGGGGTATTGTTTACAATGGCTTTAAGTGGATCATTACAGACCGATCGGTAGGTTTCCGGCATGCTGTCAGGACCATCTCTCTATCTATCTATCTATCTATCTATCTCTCCATCTCTCTCTCTCTCTCTCTCTCTCTCTCTCTCTCTATATATATATATATATATATATATATATATATATATATATATATATCCATCCCTCTCCCTCCCTCTCTCTCTCTCTCTCTCTCTCTCTCTCTCTCTCTCTCTCTCTCTCTCTCTCTCTCTCTCTCTCTCTCTCTCTCTCTCTCTCTCTCTCTCTGCTAATCCGTTCGTTGACCTTTAGGGCGGAGATTGATAGCTGGGATTACGGTCATTGTTGGCACTCGCTGGTCGCTGCTATAGGCCTGGTAAGTCCGGTCGTTGTCAGCTCTCGCTGCTATAGACCTGTTGTTGACAATGTCTACGATGACGATCACAGGTCAGGGACTTTTCATGGCGGAAAGTGAGACGGACTTCAGAGACTGTAAATAGCCCACGACCTCCCAGATCTTGAATTTATGAAAAGCACGAAGAAAAACTAATAGTGTCTTTCGATTTGATAGACGTCGTGCACCATACTAATTTGGTTTCCAAAAAATAGCGCCGTTTAATGGCTGTCCACCAGTTCCATGGTTGTTTCCCAGGAAGAAGAGTAAGGGTTGTCCATGTGTCAGGATATATTAACCCAAGTCTCAATCACAGTCGTTCATGCACACAATAGTGTACACTTAGTGCAAGATTAGTTTCACGTCCTCTAAGTTTTCCTTAAGAATCTTATACGGAGAAACGGCGCCTGTCTACCCGATCGCGCAGAGCCCTTTAGTCACTGGTGGAGAAATCTGAGCTCGTAAACAAGTAGTAAACAAGCTGGGAGGGGATAACACTGCACCATTTCTTTGGAATCGCCGGTATAGAGCTCTTCAAAACGCAATATGGCATGAGAGTTGAAAAAAAATAATAAAAGCGTGTAGATCTGTAGTTGGGGAGTTGAAAGGCCGTTCATGACGTGTCTTCAGTGAATGCGACTAGCATCGGAAACCGTGTTTGTGATAGAAATCTGGTGTTTAGTTTGTAAAGTTCTGGATTTGACAATTAATTCTATTATGTGCTTGCCTATACCAGTTGTGTGAAAAAGTAATTCTGAAACTTTTTGATAAAACAGGACACATTGGTATGAACAGGCATAGAGCTCTGAGAGCATGTTCATTTAATGTTCAGATCATTTTTGAAACGTTTGAGTTCTTGCGATTAGTTGTTACATTTATAGGCTATCGCCAAATTTGTTATGATTTTTCGCCTTGATCCAATAATTCGGCCTGCCTTACGCAGTTAAAAGACGAGTTTGCAAAATAGTGTGGAGCTGGGTACACGCCGTTCGAGTTTGCGCATTTTCCAAATCGTCATGTTTGCTTTATGATAGTAGAAAGACGCAGCCTTTTTTTTTCTTCTTCTTACTTATGTCCTGCCCAATATACGACCGCACCAGTTATTGATTTCAGTGGAACTTAAGCAAACGAATGTGAATTTAGCTGAGGCCCAGTCAGAGGACCCCGTCACACTTCCCAGGGAAATTGAATAGAGAAACACGTTTTTCTTAAAATAGCAAGAGGAAGACGAGTGGGTCTGGAACAGTTAGCGTGGAGGTCTAGATTTAGATCTCGTGGCGGGGAGAAATATTCCTCTTGTGAAGAAGTGTACACTCAGTGCAAGGCATGGAGGAGAATTGATTACCTCTTACGTGGATTCGTAAAAGATTCCTTGGATTAAAAAAAAAAAAAAAAGATTTAAATAGAGTTTGACGTGAAATACCTGAATAGGCTAGAGAGGCTTGAGCTACGAGAAGAATGAAGTGGCAATGCGGATGTATTACCAGCGCACAGATCTAGACTCCTGATCTAGCACAGCGCTAGCGAGAACTGTTAACAGCTAAACCCAGTATAGCGCTCAGCTGGTTTAAAATACATCAAGTTATATGAAGTTGCTCTTACCAAGCTGTTCAGATCCTCCCAGTCTCTTGTCATTCTTAATAGTGGGAGAGAAATAGTGCCCATACCACATGTGGATTTCGAGGAGTTGGAGAATGTGTAGCCATTAAGGCACTTTTACCGTTGCAAAGGTTATGCTGATAAAACAGATTGTGACATTTGTGTCAATTGCATTCACTTTTCATTCAATTCATCCGTACTGCACCATTTTTGTGCTGCGTTTATAAATCGTTGTGACAGTTGAGAAGCCGCGTCATCATAAAGTGAACATTGCACAATTTCAGAAAACTTTGTCACCGACATAGGCTTTTCTAATGATCTCAAGATATTTATTACTCTCTTACTGTGACAGTATCACTTCCTGCCACCCGGTAGTTTGGAAACTCGTAACAAATTTATGCGGTATTAACCAACTGTTGCTTTAAACAACAGTCCTGTTTTTAAAGTTCTCGAAAGGGAAAGTTACGTGAGATCCCGTTAAGTTGTGATAAAACATCTAACAAGAAACTTATTATTATAGAGCTAAGAGACTCACTTCTCTTGAAAGAGATCGTTCTCAACTGAAAAAACAAAACAAATCCCTTCCTATAACAAGAAACTTATTATATATAGAGATAAAAAAAAAAAAAAAAAACCAACATATCAGTACAGAGATCTTTCTAAATTGGCTAAACCCGTTGCGATCCATTTCGGGCAGCATGGGCGCGCCGCTCGAGGGCCGCGGCATCCTGGTCTCCAGAGACCGGTGTGGAGCGGCCCGTCCACGCAGACACCGCAGTGTCGGGGACAGGCCCGAGTCGCCGGCGCCGCCGCTCTCTGGCGGTGTGTGGAGCGAGAGCTGCGGCTACCGGACAGAGCTAGACTCCCCAGTTAAGAAGTCTGTCCACTTCAACATCTTCCCTTATGTCCAGCAGATACCAGGTAGTCCTCTACATTTTCATCTCAGTTACGGTACTCTTAGTTCTCATTGAACTAAAACGGCTAAAGGGGGGATGGTGAGGGACGGGCAATTGCGGCCAACGGCTCGCCTGAGAAATGTTGATGATCATTGATTATATTACATTTCTCTGTTAAAAAAAAAAAAAAGATTATCCCGTAAAAATTCTTTAGTATAGCAAGAAAAAAAACCTCCATAATTAATGCCATTATTCAAAGCACCACTGTAGGTTTGTTTTAGCCGAAATAAAATGTGTGCATAATTATATTTTTGTAAGTATCAGTTGCATGAAAATAACTTCCATTGAATAGAATAACGGCAAGACAAAAGAACAATAAAAGCATTAACTTAATGCGCCTTCTCTTTTAAGTTTTGATAGAAGGCGAAGAAAACATAGCATCGTACACTTTTAACTCTATATTTTATAATCTTTAATGTTACATCAATTCACGCTCCCATGGCCCAGTCACTTTTTGAGAAAGCTTTATTTTAATGTCAAGAAATAAAAAGAAGCAATCGATTTCTATAGACATCGGGTCTGTAATATTATTAAATGAAAGAAAATAGAACTAGCATACCGAGAGATCTTAGCTTTTTTTTTTTCATTTGAAAATATTCGCCGCTGCTACGGGTACCCTATGAATGAATGAATGAATGAATAAATAAATTAATTAATTAATTGATGCATGCATGCATGCCGCCCATGTATTGGATTATGCTAGACTTCGTGTGTGCTAGTATATTTTTTTTATAGCTTGTTAAGCTCCTTGGCTTTGGCATGTCTCTATTATTTTATATTATCATGTTTCTATTACCGAGGTTTACTGTAAGTACTATAGACTTATGTATGACCAACGATACTTTGTACTTGAGAAAGGCACTCGTTACTATTTGGCGTTAGCTTGATTATGATCTTCCTTAGCTTGCATCTTGCTTTGTTGAAACCTCCAGACATCAAAGTCTCTAATAAAAGAAGTGCTATTGAGCCAACTTTTAATTTTTCCCTTTACTGATGATATGGTTTGTTGTTACTATTTTCGATGAAATTGTCATTCATCTGTTTGCATTTCGATTTGATGTTGCCACTATTGATAATTTGACAATGATTACTGAATTAGGTCTTTATTTATCAGACTTTTTTCTTTAATTCGTTAATCGTGTTTTTTTTTAATTTATTTGTAAACTTTGAATACTCATTATCATCTTCATTATTGCCATGACCATCATATTTCTTTTTTTGTAAGTTGCAGTTATGAATCTTGTTACAGCAGCAATTTTTTCCCTCTTATTAATGTTTTTTTTTCGCTGCTATTTTGAAGCTGTCGATGTTAAACGTATGCTCGCTTCTCGACCCACCACTACTTCACGTTCTCGTTTTGGCCGTCTCTCCTCCCCTTACCTCTCCGGCCTGCCCCCTCCCCCTTCCTGGTGGTCAGCTCGCCAGCGGTCAAGCAGCGCCTTACTGACCAGCTCGCCGTACGACGTGTATGTGACGCCGCCAGACCGCAGCACGGCACGGGCCGGCACGCGCCCTAGAAGCGGCACCTCTCAGTCCCAGCGTGAGTAGCCAAGCAGATGGTAGTAAGGAGGAAACAACATCCCGCCGGCTCTCGGTCTTGGCTTGCCCGATTGGGTCTTTGATTATTGCCTGATATTGTGGTGATCTATAGGCTAGATTAGGCAGAAAAGAAATTAAATCTTCGTTATCTCTCTCTCTCTCTCTCTCTCTCTCTCTCTCTCTCTCTCTCTCTCTCTCTCTCTCTCTCTCTCTCTCTCTCCCTCCCTCCCTCCCTCCCTCCCTTCCTTCCTTCCTTCCTCCCTCCCTCCCTCCCTCCCCAGCCTCAGTTGATTAACCTATTTAAAGGTTTGACCCTTAACCGCTTGTTCCTTCCACCCTACTATCCCACCCTCCCTCTCTCTCTCTCTCTCTCTCTCTCTCTCTCTCTCTCTCTCTCTCTCTCTCTCTCTCTCTCTCTCTCTCTCAATCTCTTCCCTACCTTCCTCTCTCTGCCGCCTCACCAATCCCCTTAATGTTGCATCTTGTTGCAACATTTTACCACAATTTTACCCCCTTTCCCACGCTCTCTCAACCGGAGCTCTCAACTCCAGTCGTTATATTTATTTGTTTGAAATTTGACAAAATAATATCACACCTGCCCAACACTAGAGATACCGGCATTCACACACTGTCCGAATTCCTGTGATCCCACAAGGCCCCAACTGTTGATCACCACAGCCAGTAGTTCTTGTTCTGCCCAGTCCCGGAGTCTTACACGGGTGTTATGTAAGATTCAGCCCTCAATATATATCTCGGCCTACCTGCAACGATCATACAGCTATACTGCCACATAGGGCCCGCAACATGTAATACTCCATCTTCGTTGCATTTATACATGATTCTAGCGAGCACTCTACACCTGACATTCTCATATAGCAAACACTATCGTATCCTGTCCTCCCTCCCAAAAAACGCTTCATTCAGAACGCTATGTTATCTCATCCCAAGTCAACGATCTGAACGTTAGATTTCACGTAGCGAAATCAGTATTGATAGCTGAGTGAAAATAGCCATCATTAGTCACGCTGAATCATCAAGCACAAAGAAAAGAGTAGATGGATGCTTAGCATTTTTAGAGGAGCTTTAAAACCTTTCACAGCCTGACTGCGGAAGGGTTCACTGTTATCAACAATACACCTGATCTCAAATTCTGAACCAGTTTATTGATCTGCACGAAATTAATCATGCATTACATTTTACAAGCTTTGCCTTTGAGCTAAGGGGGAAAAACGCAGAACCTCTGGTTTTGTAATACTGAGCTATATAGTGATGGCTTCGATATTTCTGTGTAATGTTGAACCTCTTCTTACCCCACAGTCTTAGCCTAACTACGAATCTGTTTTTCATTGTAATCTTGCAAATTATGTATACTTGTGCAATGTTTTCTTGTTACATATCTCTTCATTGTCATCCTCATCATGGTCATCATCAAATTTTTCAGGACGAATTTCCTCAGCCGATGTCCTGTTGAGAATACGGTTTAGCTCTGATGGTTCTGCGATTTTTCATTCGTTTATTGATGTCATTTTACATGTCGCCAACGTTGTAATAATGCTTATCGATGTTGTATGTCTTCTTCTCTTTGTAATTTTAGATGAAATGAGTCGCTACCTGTCCCTTCTCCTTCTCCTCTTCTTCTCTAACTTTTGTCATTACGTGCAGTCGTAAGAGTTGACCGCCATCATCATGAATTATCCCATTTTCTCACTCGATGATGTTTAACTATCTCATTATCTCTCTTCTCTCTTGAAGAAATTAAAGCATTTCATCGTTTTTCCTGTTTGCACCAAAAAAAAAAAAAAAAAAAGCTAACTGATAAAGAAAGATGTATTTGGATGCTTTTAAATTAAATGGAAGCAACAGCAGATCAAATAATAAGAAAAAAAACGCTAACTGATAAAGATGTATTTGGATGCTTTTAAATTAAATGGAAGCAACAGCAGATCAAATTAAAAAAAACAAAAAACTCTAACTGATAAAGATGTATTTGGATGCTTTTAAATTAAATGGAAGCAACAGCAGATCAAATTAAAAAAAAAAAAAGAGAGAGAGAGAGAGAGAGAAAACCATTAGTGCTTTTAAATTTGAAAGGGCAAGTGAATATATTTAAAATTACATTATAAACTGAGCTATCCATATGCTCCCTAGTTTTATATCTCATTATGGTTATACTAGCTAGTGCCATAATCACCTTACTCATATAAGGAATATAACTGACTTCTGACTCACCATACTAAACCACCGTACCATTACTTGTAACCTTTCAGTGTAGTGTTTCCTCATGCTACTAACCAACCGCTAGCCCTTGTCATTTCCCGTTACCTCTCCACAGTTAGGGTCATCATAAATCTTGCAGCAAATTATTTTTATTTTAAAAGTAATAATAATTGTAATGCTGGTAAATTTGTAATGTAAGGAATTTTTTTTATTGGATGAGAAAGGTTGAGTATTTGATACCAATGTATTTGCTTTCAGAACATTGCTTTAAATTTAAAATCAGGGATATATATATATATATAAATATATATAGCTTTGTGTTGTGAGATGGGTTTAATGATGATTAGATAAGCCGCAGTAGTTCTTGTAGTGTTTTATGGAAAACTGATTTTATCAAATTCACAAGTCTTTTAAGCTTTTTTTTTTTTATATCATTTTCATGGTCAGTTTTAAAAATGTTTTGCAAAATCAAATTTATCTTTGTAAGCAAATTACATGCTCTCAATTAAATTGCAATCCTAGAAATATATTTTATGAAATAACTTTTGGGAGTGTGAACTTTAAAAAAAAAAAAAAAAAAGTAAGGATGAAAATTAGGTTTCAACAGTTTGAAAATGCATATAGCTTGAAGAGATAAAGAAGTAAAATATTTTGACTTAGTTTAAGTCAGCTTGTAGGTGATCATTTATACAGGACATGGCAGTTGACTGTTCCTGTTGTTATGTACCTTTTTTCCTCCAGAGAGAGGGGGACTCATGTTACTTTTAAAATAGATTACTTTGTTTTTAGTGGAAAAAAGTTGATTTATTTAACTAATTATATAATTATTAGATAAGTATCACTTGTACTTTTTCAATTTACTTAGCATTTGTAAGAGAAAAGATATAACTGTTTGCTGTAATATAACATCATTTAAGATATGCAAATGGCTTGTGTATTTAAACTGATGCATGGATTAAGTTAAGAAAAAAAAAAACATTTATAAGACAGGTTAGCCGTCTTTTTTCTTATTGTACTCTACTCCTTTTTCTCGGAGTTAAGACATTACTTGTGTTCACCTTCTACCTCCTTTGACACAAATTTTTGCTTTTCTCCTCTGCCTCCCCTTTTACCTCCCTGATGCGTTTTCCGCTGGTGGCCCTCAAACAGCCAATAGCAGGTCGAACTCACCTTCTCACTCAGCACGGCGACAACTGGCTTACGTGAAGAACAACACTCCGGCCAGGATCGACACAGGCTTGGGTCCCCGGCGGACACGGATACCTGGATCTCACAGTCAGGGCGCCAGCAGAGAGGCCAGCCCTGCGCGCAGCTTTAAAGGTAATCAGAGAAAAGTCATGTAGCACCAAGGTATTCTTGGAGAATATTTCTCGAACCTATAAGCTAATGGCCTCGACCGTCTGAGGTCAATAGCAGAAGACTAAACACAGTGGATAAAATGGCAAGAAGAAGAATCAATTGTAAATTTACGTTAATTCACAAAAATAGAAACAAGATCCAAATATCTAGATAGAGCTGTGAACAAATGTAAAAATAATCAGACTGGAAGTAATTGAACCTTATCAATAGGTTGAAAATTGGTTCAACCTCATTGTGAACTGTGCAGGTTGCTTAAATAAAATTGGACTCAGTTGTTACCTCTACAAGTATTGAGTGAGACAAGCTCAATTTTTCATAGTTCTAGTAAAAATCATCAGCGATCCAATAGTTTATGGGATTAGAGAATCCACCCTGATATCCACAGGGAGATATTTTGCTGATCAAGCCCCATACTGTTGGTTGGTGAATTTCGGGTCTCATCTTTTCAGTTCTGCTTAAGTGCTATACAAAAAAAAAAAAAAAAAAGCCTCTTTGTGGATAGACTTTATCAAACAACAAACAAAATCTTCATCTTTTCTGTTTGACAATTCCCTTAGGTCCAGAGCGACGTCTCAGCGGTGGCAACAAGGTCAGCAGTGGTCGCAAAAGTGAGTCATTAAAGATCTATAAAGTATTTCATCACGGTCTGGTAGAGTTTGGTAGATGTTAGGACATGAGGTTAGATTTAGCTATCGTTAGTATGAATCACTCACCTTGTTGAGGGGGAGAGGGGAGGGGGGGTGTGTGTTGAAAAAACAGTCAAAAGGAGAAAAAAAAGCTCAAAGTGTACTGACTGACAATTTTCTTTCTTTCTTTTTTTTTAAATCTTTTTTTTTTCTTTCTTTTTTTTGGCTTTGAAAGGCCCAATAAGATTACTTCGATTACTCAGTATATTGCAGCTTTGACGTATTTTAAAAGATTGGCTATCCTTTCATGCAAGAGATCAGTTCAGGTTTTCCCCCAGGGAGTTTAAATTGTCGTTTTTTGATTTTAAAAGATATTTCACTAGTCGATTTGTCCCATTTTTCAGCACCAGTTTTATCACAAAGGGTACTCAGGCATGGGTCAGATGTTGAAGATGCACTTCAGGATGCATTGGTAAGACTTTAGTATCACTATCAACTTCTTTGTTTCCCTCTCTCTAACTATAAGATTTGTAGTGTCTATTCCCTATGGTTTCTTTTTTTTTTTTTTTACTTTCTTTGACTGATAAAATTCTGAGGTGTTCCTCCTTCAACTCTATGTTGTTTATTTTGTATGGAAAAAAAAAGAAATAATTATTATCACAAAATTGCAACTTTTAAATTAATGCAGAGCCCAGAAGAAGCAATAAAACTTGAAATTTTACAAATGAAATGCTGTTTATTGACAAAATTTACTGAGAGCAATCGGACTAGAGAAATTATGTGAACTTTTCTTGTTAGTAGGAAAATTCAAATTCTCAATGATCTTTCAGTGCTTAGTGAAAGAAAAATCAAGAGAGTGAGATTAATGCCATCTTCAGGGAACTCGTAATGCCATTATAAGTATCAGCAACCATTTTGGAATAAGAAATCACTTCAAGTTCCGTTTTAGAGCCTTTGCATACTCACCACGACTTTGTCAAGAGATGTCATACTCAAATTTTAGATGATCTGACCTTCATAAGCTGTTTAAAAAAAAATAATAGCATACCTTATAATATGGCTTACTGGTTTGAAGGGATTTGATAAGCTGACAGTATCTGACAAAAGCAATCCCAATTTTTGAGGGTTTGCTTGTTCAAATCATTTTAACTGTTTTTATTTTTAACTGTATCCTTCTAGTTCAAGGGTCCTCAGCGTCGCAGGTATGACCAATATGATTCAGACGACGCAGCCAGTGAAACTTCCAGCGTGTGCTCGGAGAGGTCACACAGTTCATATGGTGGTAGAACCTCGGAGGTGAGAAGGTTGAGAATTTCAGAGCAACCTCGAGGGCTAGGGATTGATGTACCCCTTCATATCATCCATTTCATCCTTTGCAGATACCGCCTCATTTTTTTTTTATTTCCCTTAGAGCCTGATTCCATTTTCTTTCCTACATATCTGGAGATACAAAACGCTTAAAGTTGCTTTTATCCTTTGACTCTGCTACAAATTCAAATTGCCAAATTTTTCAGGGGCAACAATATTGATTTAAATTTTGTGATATCATCCTATATTTGAGCTCCTAATAACCTCAGTATAATCACAAATATAATTTTGTAAAATATTCCACTATTTAGGAGAATAATGTGCATTTTATTTATTTAAAAAAAAACAACAACAGCAAAAAGTCAGAAAATATCACCTTTTGTTATTTTAGAAATGCTCATCTTTGTTGTAAAATAATGTTCAAAATGTGGCACTTTCTTTCCATGCGTTGTATTATGAATGTCTTACAACCAGTATATGTCAGACGGAGCCTGCAGGGAAATTCTCTTGGATGAAACTTAAAACCGTTTTTCACTGTTGTATTGATCTACACAGAGGCATTTCTGAAACTTAACAACCACAAGTAAATTTGTGGGTCTGCTCATACAGAGCCTTTGCCTTTTTAAAAAAAAATTTATACCATTTTTTTTAATACATTGGAGACCAGGAAAGTAAACTAAGCTTAAGATTTAAAGTAGGTTTTAAAATAGATTAGCAAACCTTAATAGCTTTTGCCAGCGACTATTTTCAACATTCTCTTACTGTGAAGGCGGGTTGCCAGGCGTCATATTGGAACATGGTTGCTTATTTCTTACCCACGTGATTTGATAGTTGCCAATGTGCTTTTTGAGGGTTCAGTCCCCTGCTTGTTAATCCAAGACAGTTTTAAACTGTGGGGAAACTACTAGCTTTTAAAGATTTTTAAACACTTGTCTTAGAATAACTGATTTCTTCAGTGAGGTCATGGATGTTTTCTGTTTCTCTCATGTTACTTTCTTTCCCCACTTGTCTTCTATCATATGGCTTAGATTCTAATTGAAGAGGGATCAGATCACATTATAGTCAACCAAGTCTGAGTCTCAAATTTTACACCGTCATTATTTCCTTAGGCTCATAAAAGACAGATCATTTTGGCAAACTATTTAAAATGTTTCCCTACACATACAGATAAATCAGTTTGATACAGACATTTCGATGTTAAGAAAAATAAAAAACAACCCCCCCCCCCCCCCGATTTTTAGAATATATATATATTTCTTTTTTTCTTACAAAACTGATAATCACAGCTTCTCTTAGAGTATTTTTAATTTTCAAATAATCGGCACCTTTGATTAGATCAGGGGAAAAGCAATTTACCAATGATGTAAGTACAATAACCCGAGACAGCATGTAGAAAGGAATAAAAAAAAAAAGAGCTAGAAATTCTGGTCTCAATGGTTTATATATCAGAAATAATGAGATGAGTTTGATAGATGTAATACAAGGTTCGCTCCACAGAATTCGCTATAGTCTTAACTTGGAGATCAGCATTTCCGTGTTAGCACTATGGCCTCAAAATATGTTTTCACTTAAGTGTTTTCCTTCCTTCATTCCTTCTTTCCTTCCTTCCTACTTGTATTAAGACCGAGATGGAAAAGAAAAAATACCAGTCTCACTCCCAGAGGAAGGTATTTGCATATGGCTTGCTAGTTTATCTTTTGCAGTGTTTTTTTTTTCTTCTTTCCAAATTTTGTGGATCCATTCCCATCATCATAGTCTCTCGATCAGTTCATTGAATTTTATTTTCAACATTGGACGGATTTTACTAATTTCTTTTCAGTGCATCTAAAGTCTTGTCGAAAAAAAATTTCAGAGCTGATTGTTTTTTTTTTGTAGGGTAATGAAAAGATTAAAAATAATTTGTCAATTCTTTATTTTTGAACTAAACACTTTTTAAAGCACTTTCTCATGATAATTGGCCCAGATGGACTGATCGTGCTAGACTTCACATGTTTTGTCTTTGTATGCTGTGAAGTGACAGTTCCAGCAATTAAAAAAAAAATTTCTTTACATATTTTGCTCTCTTTACTTTTGAGTAAACCAGCAAATTGTAGCTGTTAGGCTCCTTTGAATCGGATTTTATTTTTATGTAATGGTCTGTTAGCTCAGATTTTGTTACTTCTGCAGTGCCTTTTTTTATTATTATTCCACATGTATGGTTTCTCATTGGTATTTTCAAGTGAATAAGAGCGTTTTTTTTTGTGTTTGGTTTCAGTGCAATATACTTCTTTTTTGTGTGCACTTGTCTGTGTTTAAAATTACTTGAATTACTTGATACGGTGTTTAATGGTATTATAATTGAAAACTTCATATTTAAGTGTAAAAGGATATAGAACATAATCTAGCAATGTCTGAATTTTTTGGAAAATTAGGAATCTTCATCTTTACAGTGATAGCTCCATTTTTACACAGACAGCAGACAAGTAAAAAAAAATTTAAAGAATTTCTATAAAATTAGGTTTGTTTTGCTAGGCTTTAATGTATTGGTTGTTGAAACAGTGTCCATAGTGTCAGTCTTTTACATGTAGTTAGATAAATCTTATGCATGTTATACAAAATTTTTACCTCAGTGAACATGGCTTGGCTAGAGATTTTTAAACAGAAAAAGTAATTTGATATTTGCAGACATTTAAAATGCTAGGATTTGATTCCTGGCTGCCATAGAGAAGCAAGTTAGATTTTTTTTTGTTTTAATTGTGTCTAGAAATGAATGAGATATCTGAGCTGTGCTGTGTATATTAATTTTTCTATTATGTTTGATCCTCCCCTGAAATTTAATAATAAATAAAAAATTTTTTTTAATTTAAATATAAATTTACCTTCCCAAAAGCGTTTGCTTTAACATTATAACAAAAAGCAGTTTTTAAAAAAGGTCAATATATCTATTATGAAATTGTTTTGGTACTATCCACTTATGAAATAGTAAGTTGCTTTTCTTTTTTTTTTTTTCTCCCTTTACTCTACATGATAATACTTAAGGCTTTGATTAACAAAAAAAAAAGAGAGAAAGAAATAGATAAATAAATTTCAACTGAGAGTATCAATTTTTTGTTCTGCTGTGTTTAAGCACTAGTTTTCAATATATAAATATATTTTTAAAAACTAATGAAATTTTTTTTGCAAAGCAGGGGTTTTTTTTTTTTAAATCACAATAAACGTTTTGATTTTTTAATTTAGAAGCATAACTTTATGAATTCATTTTTTTAATGAATTTCTATTTATAAGCTCAATATCTGAAAAGACATCAGGATGTTTTTATTTTTTCATTTAGATAGATATGCCTTTATCTGTTTAACCAAGTAGAATCAAGAAAGTATTATGATTTATAGAACACTGAAATAACAGAAAAATATATTGAAAACAAAAACACAGAAAGATGATTAATAAGCTTAAATATTTAAAGTCAATGCAGATCATTTTTTAACATTTTTATTGTGACTCGGCAGCTTTGAAGTAAATATCAGAACTTCATCATTGCATTATCCTCAAGCCTTAAGTCACAGGCAGATGACGTGTCACTAAATTTATTAAGGATCAATTTACTTGCAAAGAATATGCTTGAAGCAAAACTGTTAAACAAAAGTGTTGATGAAACACTGAGACAAAAGCACAGAACCCAGAATTTAATTTCAAATAGGTTACTGATTGAACAGCAGCGCACAGAAAAGTTTTCTCTACAGAGACAAATTTTGACTCATTTACACTGTGCAAGCCATTCCTTCAAAGATATTTTTATGTGTACAGATCTTAGTGAAGTAAAAGTAAACTGGGGTGACCCTTCTTACCAATTGTTCTATATACCATTTACTTTGCACAGTTTTGAGCTTTTCTTCTATCTTTTTTTTATTCCTTTTTTAATGCTGCTTTTGGGTCAGTCGCGAGGGAGAACGCGATCCTATTCATCTGGATATGGAGTCACCGAGGTGATTCGCTTGGTAGCTTTATAAACTTTAAAACCTTCCCTTGATTTTTCCCTGCTTTAAAGAAAACATTTTTATGCTTATAAATGGAAATCAGGTTCTCTTGTTTGTAAATTTGTTAACTTTTTTGTTTAGTTTACGCCATTTCCACCGTTTTCTATCTATCAGACTGTTATAATTATACATTACCTCTTGTATTGGCTGAATTTTCTACACCTTATGTTTATTACAAAAAGAAACCATTCTTTACAAGCTGAACTTTGAAAAAAAAATAAATGCCTTTTTGTTACCCATGCAAATTTGGAAGGATTTATTCCACAAGCTTAAATTTCCACACAATAATAAAGCAAGCAATGTTAGTCAAATTCATGATAATGTGAAACTGTTTTGTGCAAGGAAAAGGAAATAGGAGAATATAATTTTTTCCCTTATCTGTGATAACATTTTTTTCCTCCCAATTTCAGGACATGCATTCAATTATCACACAGCTGGGCAGCGCATCTTATCTAGATAGAAAAGACGGCCTCCTCTCTTTACAGCATCTTCTACGCAGCAATCGCTGCCTCAGGTATGGAGTTTCCTTCTACAAGTACTTATATATATATATATATATATAAGAACTTCAAAAGGGAATGAAGTGAAACGAAGTTTTCAGTTTTAAAATTAAAAGAATTTTTTTTAAAAAAATATGAACCTCAAGAAAAAAGAATAAGAAGATAGTTTTAATGAAATAAAGAGGAAATCGAATAAATAAGTTTTTAAGCATAAACGCCATTCTATAAAATGAAGCAGAGAAGAGAGGGACATTAGTTATCTTGATTTGATTAGGAAAGTTGGAGGGGAAAAAAACTGTTGAGAAAATGGTAGACGTGGCCAGCAACTGTTAATGTTTGCTACTGATAGAAATACATCCTAAACAACATTTGCTTATTTTGATTCTCTAAGAACTTTCTCTCATTTTCTTCCACAGTCGGGTAGAATTGAAAAAGGTCACAGAGATCTTCACCAGAATGTTCCATGACCCACACACTAAAGTAAGATTGTGTTTTTACTTACCCAGTTGTTTTTTTTTTGTTTTTTTTTTGGGGGGGGCGTTTAATTTTTTGTTTTGTGTATTATTGCATCTTTACAATTTCCGTTCTGTTACGTCTATGAATAAGTATTTGGTGCTTAATTTTTTTTTATTTTTTTTTTTTTGAGAATAAACTTAGATATTTTTTTTTTCACTTTTTGCATGATTTACCTAATTTTGACTTAAGCCTTCCATCTTTTTTTTTTCATTTCTGTTAACGTTATTATTTATAAACTTTCAATACACAAATTTGTCTTATTGTTTGTTGTTTCTTTCTCCAACCAATCCATCCATCTGTTATACTTTGCCCTTCTGTAACCATTTAACCTTTCCACCCTTTTTGTAAAACTATAGGAGGGCACATTGTTTTTTTCTTGTCTAGCAATGTCTTATTTTGAAAATCCCCCCATCTCCCTCTTAAAGTGTGCTTTTTGTAGCCTATCTTGTTTTACTCTCTTATTTTATCAGACTTTCTTATTATTTTAATAAATCATCTTTTTCCTAAGCCTTTTTTGACCTCAATCACACTTGCACCAACCATTGTCCATGGCACCAATATGGCACACGGTCTAGCTCAGCTCTCATTCTCATTAGATCCAACCCATCTACTAACAACTGCCATCGTTTCCCCATCCATCAAAAACAACCATACATGGTCCTAACTTAACTAACCACGCTGCTGCTGTGTTGCGTGTGTGTTAAGACAACCGTGGTGGTTCGTCCGCAGGTCCTCAGCGTCTTCCTGGACACCCTGGTGGAGCTTGTCTACCTCCAGAGCGGCGAGCTGGGAGACTGGCTGCACATCTTGCTGCCGCGTCTTCTCACCAAGGCCGGGGGTGAACTGCTCGGCTCCGTGGCCAACAAGGTGCAGAAGGCGCTGGATGTCATCAGGTTTGGGAGCTTCTTTATGCTAGTCACAAGTGGATTTAAGATTCAAACCTGTATTGTTTTTTTAAGGACAATGTTGTTTACCCATCAAAACGGCCATACATGGACCTAACTAAATTAACCACACTGCTGATGTCATCAGGTTTGGAAGCTTCTTTATGAAATACTTATTTAAAACAGACCTCTAGCTAGCTGTCTCTTTTTCTACAAGTAGATTTAAGATGCTAACCATTTTTTTTTAAAGAAAGTGTCGGTTCTCAGTTTCAGTAAAACTTCAAGGAAATGCAACCTGCACATATCATTTTAATTAGAAATGGAAGGCAAAAAGGAAAGAGGCAATAAGTCTCAAATGTTTGAATTTTTCCCCCTTTCACTAAAACATTGAAAATGAGCAACAGTAGTGGTTGCTTTTTATATCTTATCCATCATTTATGTCGGCAGCCTAAATTTGATTATCCTTTGTAAAAACTAAGATTTTAGTTTTTGGTGTGCGGAGCTCATAGAAGTGGCAATCATTCAACTTTCAATTTACAAATTTGTTGATTCCCTTATGTCATTTATGTGTGTAAATATATTATAGATGTATAATTTACCATGGTTTTTTCTTTTCTTTTCAAAATATCTGTTATAGTTAAAAAATATAATTTGAAACACGAAGAGCACTTGACAGCTGAGAAAAAAATGCAGGTCGATTGGCAGCTCTATGTCTATTTTGTTTTTTGTTTTTTTCAAACCATTTTCAAACTTCACTCTTTTGGATGAGTTGTGTTTCAATTATTGCTCACATCTGTCGTTGATTTCTTGTGTTCTCTCCAGAGATTGTTTCCCCTTTGAGCATCAGTTCAACACATTGTCCAAGTTTATCGTAGATCAAGCGCAAGGATCTAACCTGAGGGTAGGTGTAAAACTTGTTTTCATTAAGCATCAGAAACGTGTAAGATAAGCGATCTTTTTGTCAATTCATACCTCTTTTTAATCTTTACATTTAAATGTATGCTGAGATTTTTCTTCTTTAGCATGTATAGCGTCAATAGGTTTATTTTGTGGTGAAGGAAAAGCCAAATCTTAGTGGCGAGGAAACAAAATCTAGGTTTTAGGTGACTTGAAACATTTTTTTTCTTTTCATGTTTAAGAGATCATTGCCCCTAAAACTTCAATGTCACCAAACCTCCCCAAAAGCTGTTTCCTCATGCTCTCTGACTTAATTTATTCTTTCTTTCTCTCTGTGACACTGGCAGGTACGGGTCTCCATGCTCTCCTACCTCCACGGGCTTATCATCAGCATGGACCCTTCAGACTTCATCAATTCCAGCGATTCTCGCCTTGCTGTATCCAAAATCATTGCCTGGACCAATGAGCCGCGCAATGTTGATGTCAGAAAGGTTTGTATATAGCTGGAATCACGTGTGGCTCCTAGTTTTTTTCAATTTCAATGGTTAGAAAATATGTGTTTGGAAAGAGCATGAGGAGGCAGAGAAATATATCTTTTTCTTATTTTTTATAAATCAAAACCAAAAAAAAAAAAAATCCATATAAATATATGTATAATATGAGTACTGTCTTATCTGCTTTGAAAATAATAATTTCATGCACTTTTCCCTAGGAGGAACTCGGTGAAAAAGCTTTGTCCTAAATATCATTACCTTGTGAAAGTTCAGTGGGAAAAAAATATGTCTGAAGCTTTCTGAAAGAAAAAAAATTGGGGAATTGCTATTTTTCTGAAGTATCAGCGATTTCAATATTCTAAGTTGTAAATGAGACATAGTTTTGGAAAAAAAAAATCTCATTTTTGGAATTAGAAATGAAGCCTTTTATGCCTATTTAATCTTGGACTTTAAGAAATCCTCGACCAGCCTTGATACGTTTGAAGAAAAAAATGTTTTAATGTACAAATTGTTCCAAGCAGCTCAGTGGGTGCTAATTATGTACAAATTGTTTCAGGCGTCTCAGTCGGTGCTAATCGCCCTGTTCAACCTGAACCCAGCCGAGTTCTCGGTCCTGCTGTCAGAGCTACCGAAGACATTCCAGGACGGGGCAACCAAGATTCTCCACAGTCACATCCGCTCAGCAAGTGAGAGCCACTCGTCTATGTCATCCACGCCAGCGGATGTTCTCTCTCCGCGCAACGTGGCCAGCCCGCAGGGTCAGAATAGGTCAAGGCCGTCTTCCAGGTAAGCTCAAAGTTAGGATAATAGTTGCATATTGTTTTGGGTTGTATATCTTTCTTATTTTGTTTCCTGTTAGATATAAAAAGGGAAATCAAGGAATGAGAAAAATAAATGAAATATTTGGGTGAAAAAAATATCAAATGTCAACAATTTTTGTTTTGCACAGAATTATTGGCTTTGGTAAGATTTATTTCAGAAAGACATTGTAATATAGGAAGAAACCATAGTCGAAGGGCATTCTCGTGAGTCAGCAAATTCAATGATTAGAGGGTATCAATGTCAGTGAGTTTCACCCACACTGACCAGATTTTCAATGGGAAATTATTTGGTGTAGAATACTTTTTTTTGTTAATCACTATCATGTCTTTTGCGAGTAAAGCTGTTACATATGCTTCTTTCTCCTTCAAAAGGGGAAAAATAGACAAATACACACGAAAAAATGTTCATAGATTTGTACTTATGAAATATCTAAGAAGGTGAGTGGCAGAGACAAGCTAGTAAAGCACTAATTCTTTCAGATTTAGCTTTTATCTTTGGATGGGTCTCTCCAACTCTGCTTTCTTGATCAAATTCCTAGCAAATATACTTTGATTAACCCTTTCCCCTATCATTTTCCTTTTAATCTATCGATTAACTGCATCAATATTTGTTAAATTTCTACCTGCAGGTCCAGTCAGGGTCACCCGGAGGACTTTGAGCTGGAGACAGAGAACCTAAACCCAGAGGACATCTTCAACTCTATCAAACAAACGTCCGCTGATATTCAAAGCCTAAACAAGCTCGAGCCGTATGAGGACGTGCGTCACCATAGCCATGGTCACCAGGGAGGTGGTGTGGGTGGTAAGCCCAGGAAGCACGTGTTTACGTCCCAGGACTCGGGCATCCAGGACCTTCGTCTGGATAGTCCTGATGGGACTGACCACTCCCACAAGCAGCGCACCTTCAACCAGTTCAGCTTACATTCACAGGTGAGAGGGAATACTCTATAGGTGGATTGTTCTGGATAAATTCGTCAGAAGAAAAATCTGAGAATGACAATTAATTAAATAAGAGATATGTATATGGAGAGTTCTCTGCTTAATTTTTATATATATGCAGAAAAAGAATGCAAGAGAAAGACTGGAGCATCAGCTGTGAAAAATGGAAAAAAGGGAAAGAAGAAAAAAAAACATGTCTCTGGGAAGATTTATTTTTAACTACATGTGCCATTTTTGCCTTTTTATCTGAGAAATGCTTCTTGAAACCCTCTCTTTGTCTTTTTTATTTTCTCAACCAACTTACACAAACCTACTAGTGAAATTTTCCATTTGTCTCGGCGCTTTTTTTTTTATAATTTATAAAAGAGTCCTACTTCGTTTTCATTTCTTCTTTTCTTTGAAATCTCTCTTAAAAGAACCGTCTTGTTTAGAAGGCTCCCTCTGCATAATAGTTGATTATTGCCAATTTTGATTTTTTTTTTCTCTTATCCTCAACAACCAAATTATCCTCTTTATCTTCCAGAAACCGTCAAGCCACCTGGGTAATCTATCGTCAGGCTTGCATGGCTCCAAAAATGGCACTTCAGATTCCAGCTCAGAAGACGTGGGCAAAGTTATAGTGGATATCTTAGAGGAACTGTCCAATCATAATGAGAGGTAAACACTACAGGCCCAATTGTTTCAATTTTTTGGTAGCATGACTTCAACCTTTATCCTCACATTCAGGGTTAAATTTGTGTTGGAAACGTAAACTGCTTTGTGATAAAGGTTTGAAAGAACACCCTTGGTGTTTAATAAAACATTTGAAACAAAATATAGGAAAAGCACCTACTGAAGCAACAGCATGGATATCCTTCACATGTATTTACAGATGCAAGTTGGTTTAGCCTCATAGAAAAAATCAAACTGCACTTCACTATGAGATCTGTAAGTTATTTTCCTCAAAACTTAAAGAAAAAGAGAGACATAATTTGAGATCAAAATATTAAAAGAATTGATAATTACCTTTTCTGAAGCATACAGCTGTGGCTGGGATCAAGGTCGAGTGGGCTCTAAATTTTTTTTTTCCATTAGGTCTTGTTCTCTCTATGCTCGTCCCTCCCTCCCTTCTTACAAAGTTTTCATCCCTTGCATTTTTTTTTCCCTTTCAGAGTGGAGCAGAGGAAGAACGCAATGCAGTGCTTGCAAGGCTTGATAGACAAAGGGGCCATAACTCAGGATCTGCTAGAGAACTACTTCAACAACCTGCTTCTCATCTTGGTAGAGACGTTAGGAGACACCAGTGTAAGGCTCCATACTTGTGGAACATTTTTTTATATGATTGTCATATACACACATATTTAGGTAGCATTGCTTTTCTGTATTCGGTTCAGTTTTCTTATTTTTGGTATCATCAACTTCAGAGGCAACATTGGCATCATTACCATTGTAGTCATCTTCATCATCACCGTTTATACCATGGCTATTGTTATAAATAATAAATATTATTACCCTACCCCTCTCTCTTTACCATACGAAATCATCAGGGGGATGTGAAGGTGTTAGCCCTGAAGTGTATGCAGAAGATGCTGCAGAAATTTCCCCGCCAGTTTGAGGGCTACGCCGAGCTGGTCATCTTGAGAGTGCTGGAGCTGCACAAGGACGACACATTTAGAGATGTAAGTAGCCACATCCCCCACCACTACAGGTGAACTTATACAGTAAGGTGTAGTTTGTGCTGTTTCTCAATACCCTAGACGTTAACGTTTGAAAGAAAAGTCTTTATGGAAGAGAAGGAGTGTTCAATTCACTGATCTCTGTCTCTGTTTCTCTCCCTCTCTCTACCTCTGTCAGTCTCTCTTGTCTTTGTCTCTCTCTCTCTCTCTCTCTCTCTCTCTCTCTCTCTCTCTCTCTCTCTCTCTCTCTCTCTCTCTCTCTCTCTCACCATGCATCTCAATGCATTTTATTTTATTTTCATAATTGTGACAAATGAGTTAGTCACACTTTTTTTCCCTTGTCACAACGTGCTTTTTCTAGAAACATTTGAGATTAATTTGATTTTCCCCTCACTTAAGGGGAGGAATGGATAGTTATTTGACACGTGCTGGTCTCCAAATTTTTAAGCCATTGTTTTTTTGTATTTTAAGTATTAGATAATTTTCATCCAATGGTGGTAGTGGTTAGGGTGATTAGCTTTCTGAAATTAGTCATCTCATACCCTTTTGCTTTTATTGTATTTACAATCTTGCTTGAGGCTTATAAGTCCGAACTCCTGCATTTTGTAATTTCACTAACAATTTAATGCTAATATCAATTTTTATTTTGGGCTAGAATTTGAAGGAATCTTTACTGTATTTATTGATTCAAGGCATATGACCATTCCTTCTATGTATTTTTTCTCTCTCTTTTTCATAAATGCCTAAAAAAGTTTCATCAGTGGGAGGTGCAGCATAAAAGAAAAAGTGTTTTTATGTCATTATTCCACACCAATATTTACTCTAGATCTCTAAAGCATATTTTTCCTTATGATTTCAAGCCATTTGGCAGGTCTGGGAAATTTGTTACAAGCCTTTATATTTTGTTCATTTTCCTTCTTTTATGAATGAGGCATTCTTGGGAGTAATATGATTTTTTCCCCCTGATAAACTAACACATGGTGTTTCAAATTTCAAAGCACTGAAATAATAATACATTGGCATGTATATTACTTGAATATTGTTTTGATCTGAGTCGCCTTGGTTTTATAACTGCTGCCCTGCTAACTGCCTCCCTCCTCCAATCTCTCAGATGATGCGGAATATGATTGGCGTAAGCTACGAATTTTGTTGCGTGATTTTGAGTGATCAGGAGTGAAAATATCCTTTAGTACACACAACTTAACAAAGAACATAATTTCCTTAAATTTTATCACACAAAAATACAATTCGTAAAAACCAACAAGGCGATGAGTGGTTGTATCAGGAAACCACATAGTTTAGATCAACAGATCATGGCAGGTTGTTTTATTCTGTGGAAAGAATACTAGTAGCATTTGAACTGATCTAAATCTCTGGAAGAAAAACTGAAAAGTAAAATTATTTTTTCGCAAATAATTGATTGCTTTTGTCCAGCGTATTTAGACTGTTCTCAACCCAACATTAGACTTAATAGGAAAATATGGCCTAATACGACTTTTTCTTTCTTTTTTTACTTTTTTTTTTCATTATTTTTTTTTAATATAATGTAGTCTTAATCAAGAAAAAGAGGCGAGGCAGCTCAGATGAATGTTCGTCTTGTTTTTGTGGGATTTTTTGCTAATAAGCCTTAAAATCAATATTTTTTTATGGACAAAGCTTTGGCAAACTCTATCCTTATAATATGTGTTCGCGTAGTTTTGTCATGCCATCATTGGAAGCCAGTTGAAGATCATTTTAGTCCTTAAATGTGAAGGCTCTTCATCTTTTCATCTGCACTGATGCGCCCTTATGGAATTTAAAACTAAAACCACGTTTTCGTTTTATTTGTACTCAAAATCAATCTGGCTAATAATAATTAACACAGATGAATCATTTTCATTTGAATTCATTGACATTTGGTATTTCAACAGTTGACCCTCGAGCCCTATTGGATTTTTGTAATGATCAATATTTTTTAAAACACAATAGTGTCATTAATATTGCTTTCTAATTCGGATTGTTTGATTTTTTATATATGTTGCTTTTTTTTTTGCTGCTGAGAAGAAACACTAGTGCCCTGCTTAATCTCTTCTGTTTCAAGAAATTGTAAATTTCATTTATGGCAGTAATATTTTTCCCCCTTTCATCAATCATCATCATCATCATATCTCTCTCTCCCTCTCCCTCTCCCTCTCTCTCTCTCTCTCTCTCTCTCTCTCTCTCTCTCTCTCTCTCTCTCTCTCTCTATCTATATATATATATATATATATATATATATATATATCTATTTCTCTCTCTCTCCACTCTATATAAAAGGCAGTAAGATTTTTTTAATGCGTCTTTAATTTTTTTTTCTATTTTTTGTTGAAATCTATGGTGTAAGTCATTGCTTGTAGAGAAGTTAAGAAGAATGTAATAATGTGTTGTCTCCTATTATACAATAGATCTAAAGGAAAACACGCAAGTTGCTCTAGTACAGTATCAAGTTAATAGACTTTCAATATCCTTGTTGGAGTCTTTGTAGCAAAAAGTTGAGCCGTCAAAGGTCTTGGTCTATAATGATTTGCTTTCCCAGGGCATTATCAGTTCTGTTGATTACTTCTTGATTTTATTTAATTTTTTTTTCCTTGTGGTATATGAATGTCTTAACTTCTACATATGTTGATTTAAAGAAAAACAAAAAAAAACAAACCTTGTTCACCTTTTTTTACAAAGTCATATTGGAGACTCACAAGAGATGATGCTATGCAGGCGTACCGCAAAGAACCTTACTTTGAGAATGGTTGTGAAGAAAAAGAAATATTAAAAGTTATCACTAAAAAGATTTAAGCAAATGCGTAAATTATGTGTAAAAATACAATATGATCTGTTATCAGATTATTTGGATACTGGGTTGGTATCCCCCAGTAACCCTAGTATCTGTGTTTCTGTAAAACTTTCCCCCTACATATGTCTTGTGTTCCCTCCTGATAGACCGAACTCTTCACTCAGTTCTCCTCCTAACTTTCTTCTTTCCCTCCATTCCTACTGCAGCCCTGGTTGAGCATTGCCGTAAGGAAAAAAAAAAAGAAAGAAAAAAGAATTCTTGAAGCCTTCTCCGTCTAATAATCTTTCTTTTTTCTTTACATCCCTCGTGTCAAGTTGTGTCTTATGGTCTGTTTGTTAGTGTGTACACTTTGTGGCAATGTTGCTCTTCATTTATTTTTTTTATTTGGTGGGTTCTATGAAAATTTTTGTCTACACTCAAGATATTTTTTTTTCCTTTGAGTTTGCTTTTTCTATTTATTCAGTTATACCTTGTTATTTTTTTTTTAAGTTTTTTTTTCTGTTTTGTTTTTATTGAGTTAGCCTTTTTTTTTTTAATTTACTGCACAGGAAAGATTCAACTGATTTGTCTTGTCAACTCTGGCATCGCAGTTATGTTTTGTTGATATTTTGTGATCTGTTTTTTAGCGTACTTAACTTTATTTTGAGTCATTTTTTTATGTGTAGTTTTCAAGAAGCTCAGTTATTTTTTTAGCCCTGAGTATAATTATTTTTCGTTGCATTCTCGTTTGGCTCATCATCTCATAGCAGATGCCCTTTCTTCTTTTTTTTTCTATTAAAATAAGATGGAAGTTTTGCAGCAGCCTGCCTAATTCCACCATTTACCCAAGGGCAAAGAAGATAAAATAGTTTTCAGAATATCTGGGATTTTTTAATGAGCTTTTTTTGATTTAATTCTTGAATTCCAAGGGTATAATGACTAGTTCCAAATATATATATATATATTTATTTATTTATCTATTTATTTATTTTTTGTGTCTTTTTATTATCTAAACCAAAGGCTGCATACTTGTCAATTGTCCTGGTTTTGTGTTTGTCAACTCCATTTTTCCCTCTTGATTCTTTATCTTGGGGTTTTTAGCTTTCCTTCCATCTCTTTTTTCTTCTCCCCTCTGTGTGATTCGTCTATGATTTCTTCTTCTTTAGAACTTTTTTTTTTCACTCTCTTCTCTTTGTTGTTTGCCTCAGAAGCGCAAGAAAAAGGTAACAAACAAAGCAGATGTAATTATTGTATGGTGGTTTTTCTACTCAGCTAATTCTATCTGTCACCTCGTCAAATTTTTTAGTCTGGATGTGTGTATATATTTTCTTTATCTCTACGTGCTACTTCTATTTTGTTGGTTTTCTTTTGTTTCTCCTGTTTATTAATTTTTGTTTATTAATTTATTTTTATTTTTTTTTTACTTTTGTTTTATCTAGTCAGGTTTTGCAAGTTTATATCCCCGTTATCTTTTTTTTTCTTTTTAAATCATACTAGATCTTTTTTGTTATTTTTTTTTTTTCGTTTTATTATCGGTCAATTTTGTTTTGCTGCTAAGTGTACTGATGTCTACTAATTTAGTCTTTAGAATGG
The DNA here is from genome assembly GCA_033675545.1 of Elysia crispata. Classification (NCBI taxonomy): domain Eukaryota; kingdom Metazoa; phylum Mollusca; class Gastropoda; family Plakobranchidae; genus Elysia; species Elysia crispata. Next base: position 297,640 of record JAWDGP010004303.1, on the reverse strand, counting down.
TCAGTGGCACCTTAGTAGCTCTCTAAAGTTTTCATTATTCGTTTTTATGTGCTGTGAGGAAAGGGCCAGAGATAAAAGGCAGAATACAGTTGCAATCAAAGAAAGAAGGCTCGTATGAAACTCATTGTGTTGGCTGGTGAAGAAAAGAGAAGTGGTTTTTTTTTTCCAATCAGTAAACTTGAAAAAAAAAAATCAACTTACAGGCGCACAAAGCAATCAATTTTAGGGTATCCTAATAATGTTTAGTAAAGATGGCTATTTGTGGATGTTTTGTGAGTCATCCACATACAGATGCAAATGTATAAAAAAACATCTCAGTTCAGATGCAGCAGTCACTCAAAAAGAAGGGTCAATGTGCAGTAAAGGGTGGAAAAGAAAATTCAGATTTTGAGCATTGTCTTACAAAAAGCTTTGGTGAACACACACATTTTATGACCGTATATATTTCTTGGTAGAGAAGGAAGTTATCAAGCAAATTCTTAAACCGTCCATCCCTGCCTTTTGCCTTTATCTTTCCTGCTATTATTGTGGCTCGTTTCAGTATGTATTCAATTTTTTTTTTGTTTCCCTATTTTTTGTTTTGTTTTGTTCTTTGTGGGTTTTTTTTTTTTTCAAACTTAGTTTCTACGATAGAGTTGTTGAAACATCTTCACAAATCAAGGAACAATTTTCTTTTAGATTTTCCATTGGAAACTAAATTAATATTTTCTCATTTTCCTGGGCAAGAACTAGTTGACACCTTGTTACTTTTTTGTCTTGATTGTGCTTCTGAGACACCTGTATGTTTGTGTGATGCTCTTTCTATCTTTGGTCTTAGAGTAACAGAGGGTTTTACCTCATCTGTGGAAAAGTTTTATTTTTCTCCCAAGAGCATTTTCATTGGTTCTCTTTTTTTTTTATTTTACTTATTTTTTGTTTTTCGCTGTTCTTATTTGAAATTCTGTTTCTATTTTGTTTTGTTGAGAGTGCTTTTATTTCACTTTCATTTCCGTGTGAATGTTTGAACCCATACCAGTCTTCCATGGCCATAACCTCTTATGTGCACGTGTCTGGTTGTGATGCACACACTAGAAAATCCTTTCCCAATGTCTTTGATTTGTGGCGGTACTCATCATTTACACTTATTTTTATAGCTAATGTCTTGCTTTTTTTTTTCTTTCTTCACATCCCACAATGTGTCTACAGAATTTCTGAATTCTAGTTTCTTTTATCTTTTCATCAGAAACCTGTGAGACATATCTCTTTTTTTTAGCATTGTTTTTTACAGCAGTGACTTTAAGTTCATCATTTTGGCATGATGTATTGCTGTTGTGTGTGGTACCAGCACTTACAGCTGTTCAGTTCAATGAAGCATTTTTTAATACCATGTCTTGTTTTTTTCTCTCCCTTATTCTCACTTCTCTCCTTCATTGCTTCTCCCTCCTACCACATTTATATCTCGACGACTGTCAGAAATGGGCCCTGGTAAGGCTAAGATCTATCAAAATTGGGTGGTTTTTTTTTTGTTCTCTTAATTCTCCATGAAGTCTTGGTTGGTTCATTGGCTGATAGAGTAGATAAGGAGTTAAGATCTGATGTGTGAATCGAGTGGCCGACTGTACTCACTAGCATTAGGCTTCTCTCAAAGTGGGGCTATCTCTCCCTTTAAAGCAAATGTATCTGATTAAGCTGCTTGGCTCATCTTTTGTTCAAGGCTTCCCGCTATATATCAATGTACAAAAAGTAGCTTGAATATGCATGTGAATTTTAAAACAACAACAACAAAAAAAAAAAGGAATCAAGAAATTTCACAACTCCATTAGATAACACTTGATCAGTGTTCTTTTATTCTTGCTTTTTTCGACCGTTTAATTTGACCTTTTTTTTTTGTGAGACCAACAAAGAAACCAACCCCCACACTTGAAAGCCTTATCTCGTGACCCATTGTCTCTCTATGATGATAATTCTTGGCTTATAGCATGCATTTGGAATGTGTTACTTGTTTACAAGTTCACCTGTGCTTTGATCTTTTTGTCCCTTAAAATTTATCCAAACATTGCTTCTATTTTTTTATTTTTTTTTAATCAATTTTTATTCCTTGTTGAGGTACTCCTGCGCATAAAATTGTGATGCCTTTTAAAAAAGAAAAAGCTGCTAACCAATAAGTCGCCATTTGTTTGTTTTATAAGCACAGCTTTGCAATACAGAAAAATATTGTGGTTGAAGTTTCCAAAGGTTCATAAATCCAATTTGCACATTTAGTGAACACGCAATCTATGATCAGTGGTTGTTCATAAGGAGGAGGAGTATAGACAATTGTTGCGCAAATTTGTAAATTTCTCTGACCTTTTCATTAACATTTTCAGTATGCCACAAGGAAAAACATCAAAGTAATCAAATTTCACCCCATTTTGGTCTTTCTTCCTTTTTTTCCCCCACCACGGGTGTTTCGGGTCAATTTGCCAGGCTGGGATTTCAAGTTGACTTTAGCTTTTTTTCTGTTCTGCTTTGATTTTTATAGGTGTAGGAGAAATTTAGTTGAATCCAGAATTTAAAAATATGACTTAAAGGTTGGTTAGATTACAGACTTAAAGTGAACCATGCTGTTTGCCGTAATTTGTATCGAACTTACTTGAAACCTCTCAACATCATTACCTAAGTTTGATAATTTATGAATTGTGAACTTGTCTAACTCAGAGGTTCTTGTTCTCCTGTGCCGTCAGTTTTGAGAGGAACTTGTAATTACTTAAGACTTTTTGCACATACTCTTTCACCTTAATTATTTTTAACCTCGTTTCCCCTTGGTATCAAAACTCTTACTATTACACAACTTGCCTACCTTGCAAAGACCATGGGGTTATATAGCCACCCTCTAGACTCTGCACCCATGTATACTTTTTGGAGAGAGGTACAGGGTTTCTAAACAAGGGCTAGTTTGTCAGCTGTCAAGACACATTTGATTCAACTACCAAGAGCAATTAGTCAAGGAAGAAGCCGATGAGGGTTACTCATTGTTTGTTCCTGCAAGACGTTGTTACCCCAAAATCTTATTCGATCTTTTATTGTTTTTTTTTTTTTTTTCAATTCTCAAAGAATCAATGCAATACAAATGTTTTGGGTTTTTTTTTGCAAAAATTAAATATTTCTCCTTTCAAAAAATAAGTTCACATGTTGAGAAACAGTTGAGTCATTTCTATTCTAATTACATCGCTAGTTTTAACAAAACTCGGGATAACTGCTCCGCCTTTTGGTTGCTGGATATTTTTTTCTTCACGACTTACACCATATTGAGTGCTTTTTTTTTTGTATATTTTTTTAATTGGGCTTTGTTCCTGATTTGATGTCACCTTACTTGCTACCCCTTTACTTTTTATCCACCCTTTTCTTCTTATGCAGTATTTTTTGGCCAATTGTAGCATTTTAATTCTCAATAACCCTGTGTTTTTAAAATGCCACACTAGGTGTAATTATGTTTGCCACTATGCTGACAAAATGTGTCGTTAAAGATTTCCCAACATATTTGTCTTTTTGTTTCATATTATTATTTATGTTTTAATGACAGTAGATTTTATTAAGTTTAGCACTGTGCCAGTTTGTGTATAATTTTGTTGCTTTTATATATGTTGAGAAATAAACTTCTCATTTGTTTTAATGTATTGCTATCTTTGTCTACTTAAACTTTTCCTCTCTGAAATAATTTTAGTGTACTAAATGCTTAAAGATTTATTGTGACAAGAAATAATGACAGCTTATTTATGAGAAAATGTTTTTAATTTATAGTAGAAGCATAGTACTTTTAGGATCTTCTTATGTGTCTTTTGAGGATAAGATAAGCAAACTTACAGCAGTAAAGTATGTTATGTTCTTCATATTTTATAATCATTGTAATAGCTGTAAATTTGATTTATATCTTCTAAAATTTAACTTATTTCACGCCAATTTTAAATATCTGTCATGGGCTATTTGGAACGGATTCATAGTATACCTAAAAATAATCTGCAGTGATAGAATTTTAAGAAAATCTTTGCAATCGAAAAAAAAGTAAATCATTTACTCATTGTTTGTCTTTTCCTATCTTTTGCCCTTGACTTTCATAACACCCATCTGCCTCCTCTCTCTCTCTCTCTCTCTCTCTCTCTCTCTCTCTCTCTCTCTCTCTCTCTCTCTCTCTCTCTCTCTCTCTCTCTTTCTCTCCCTCTCTCTACCTCTGTCAGTCTCTCTTGTCTTTGTCTCTCTCTCTCTCTCTCTCTCTCTCTCTCTCTCCTCTCTCTCCTCTCTCTCTCTCTCTCTCTCTCTCTCTCTCTCTCTCTCTCTCTCTCTCTCTCTCTCTCTCTCTCCTCCCTCCCTCCCTCCCGTGTGTTTCATACCCACATCTGTCTGCTTGTGTGTTTTCAGGTTCCTTACGCAGCATCAGATGTGGAAGACACAATAGTGAAGGTGTTGCCACCAGAGCAGAACTTCCGCATCCTGACCCCTATCATACAGAAAATGGAGTACCACATGGCCTGCGGGGCGATTCAGATGATGACTAAGGTATTGTGACAGATTCTTATGTTGTTTGAAAAAAATTTTTTTAATTAAATTCACTTACATGTGAACTGAAAAGCTTTCCCCCAAAGAATGAAACTTTGTACTCGTTGTGTCTGTGATAAGATTGAAACACTATGACGATCATTTTTCAAACCTTTCTGCATTTGCTTGTCCCGTCTCCCATTTTTTGCTTCCTTTCATTTATTTGTTCTCTACACCTCTGCATTATTCTTCTCACATCTACATGTTTGTCTTGTTTTTCTACCCTGAAACCCAGTCATTTAACATCTACAGTGGTCATTTGCCCTCACATGCCTGAGATCAAGGGCAGGATGACTATAATTTTGTGGTCATGATTACAAATAATAAAACTGTTGTTTTTTGTTTTTTTTTATGGTCTGCCCAACATAGGCTGTAGCTTTTCTTTGTTTGAATGAAGAAGGCTTTAAAGAACTTTCAGATTCCCTTCCAGCCAGTCACAGCCCACAGTCACACTGATTCTCCATCCTGTGATGTTTCCTATCATTGCTATTCCAATCTGTTTGGGAAAAAAAAAGTTAATTTTCTGTCTGGTGTGTGTGTGGGGAAGCGGAGGTGTCACATACAATTGCTACTGAAAACCCAAATCTAGTTCCAGAGCCTGATACTGGTTTTCAAGAGTAAGTAATTTATTTAAGATTGAGCCCTTTTGAAGGTGACAGTCGATCAATGACATGACAACTATTCTTGCCTTGCTCTCCAGGTGGTGGAGAAGATGCCCACTGACCTTCTAGAAGCTTCCCTGCCTAATCTTATCCCTGGACTCTTCAAGAACTTTGAACACAAGGAGTCGCCGGTGCGCAAGGCGAGCTGCTTTTGTCTAGTGGCAATCTACCTCAGGGTGGAGGAGGCGATGCGGCCCTACATGGATACCCTCAACGGGCACAGGGTGAGTGTGGTGGTGAGACAGATCCTTAGTGAGGTGGGGAGATTACAAGAAATATTTTTGGTATATCCAGTCTCATTATGAATGTTGTTTTGTGAGTCGGGACTTACCTCGGAAGCTTAGTTACAAACAATGGATAGACAGAACCATAGTGAGGTGGGGAGATTACAAGAAATATTTTTGGTATATCCAGTCTCATTATGAATGTTGTTTTGTGAGTCGGGACTTACCTCGGAAGCTTAGTAACAAACAATGGATAGACAGAACCATAGTGAGGTGGGGAGATTACAAGAAATATTTTTGGTATATCCAGTCTCATTATGAATGTTGTTTTGTGAGTCGGGACTTACCTCGGAAGCTTAGTAACAAACAATGGATAGACAGAACCATAGTGAGGTGGGGAGATTACAAGAAATATTTTGTTGTATCCAGTCTCATTATGAATGTTGTTTTGTGAGTCGGGACTTACCTCGGAAGCTTAGTTACAAACAATGGATAGACAGAACCATAGTGAGGTGGGGAGATTACAAGAAATATTTTTGGTATATCCAGTCTCATTATGAATGTTGTTTTGTGAGTCGGGACTTACCTCGAAAGCTTAGTAACAAACAATGGATAGACAGAACCATAGTGAGGTGGGGAGATTACAAGAAATATTTTTGGTATATCCAGTCTCATTATGAATGTTGTTTTGTGAGTCGGGACTTACCTCGGAAGCTTAGTAACAAACAATGGATAGACAGAACCATAGTGAGGTGGGGAGATTACAAGAAATATTTTTGGTATATCCAGTCTCATTATGAATGTTGTTTTGTGAGTCGGGACTTACCTCGGAAGCTTAGTAACAAACAATGGATAGACAGAACCATAGTGAGGTGGGGAGATTACAAGAAATATTTTGTTGTATCCAGTCTCATTATGAATGTTGTTTTGTGAGTCGGGACTTACCTCGGAAGCTTAGTAACAAACAATGGATAGACAGAACCATAGTGAGGCGGTGAGATTACAAGAAATATTTTCTTATATCCATCATTAAGAATGTTGTTTTGAGAGTTGGGGCTTACCGTACCTCGGGTGCTTGGTAACAAACAATGGAATGCTGTCAAGCTAATATTCCAGGAGGTATAACATCAAGAATTTATTGAAGTTATGTAATACATATTTTGGTTTGAGCAGGGAAATTTATACAAATAAAAAAGAACAAAAAAAAACCTCTGCTGTGAGGTCTAAAAGTCATTTTGGTCTATCCATGTATTTTGCATTAAACGTTTTTTGAAAGTGTTTCACTGGAATTACTTAGACGACTGCTGCTGTGGATATCCTCTTGTCTAGAAATTGTTGTTGTTGAGTCTGATGGAGCAAAGTTGGTGATTGATTGATCTAGCCCATTTATTTCAATATTTATACAAGGATATCACAAATATAAATGAGATATACACATTTTTATTTCTTTAAATTCTTGTTTAAAATTTATTATCTCATAAAAATTCTGCCTTGCCTTATTTGTGTCCTTTTCCATTTCCAATTTTCAGATGAAGCTCCTCAACCTATACATAAAGAAACGAAGAGAGGATGAAGCGAAATAGCACTGGCAGTAGTTTAGGATAGATTTATAGAAACTAAAGGAATAGTTTTGGCTACCGTACCTGTAGGCTCCGTTTAAAAGCATAAAATTCTCAAAGCACAGACAGACAAGTGTCCAAGAGCATCTTCCCGATATTGAAAGTGTTGCCTGGGCTTGGAACCAAGGAAGCGTACTTCACTGGGGCTGTTTGAGCCACCCTGATAAGCGTTCTCCACCCCCGTACAAGACTTTTGAAGCTTGTGGGGATGTTTTAAAACAAAAGAAAATGCCAAGACTTAGACGATCTTGCTCTAGTTCCAAAGTGTTCACCACTTCCTTTGTGTAGTCTTTATCTCAGACATAAAAGCTAAGCAAGTCGTTTTGGATTTCTCTTCCTTCTATGTGCACTATGTGAGACGAGATGGATGGTTTATCCAGTCTGGAGGAAATGCAATTGGTTCAAACTTCTTCTGAGAAATAGGTCTGGCCTGGAACTTGTGTCTGATTTTGAACTTAGAGAATAGGTAGAAAAACTATTTTAGCTGATGATTGTGGAGGAATCATCCGAGAGATCTTCGCTGATAATTATGAAGTGGTGGAGGAATCATCCGAGAGGTCTTAGCTGATGATTATGAAGGGGTGGAGGAATCATCCGAGAGATCTTAGCTGATAATTATGAAGTGGTGGAGGAATCATCCGAGAGATCTTAGCTGATAATTATGAAGTGGTGGAGGAATCATCCAAGAGATCTTAGCTAATGATTGTGAAGGGGTGGAGGAATCATCCGAGAGATCTCAGCTGATGATTGTGGAGGAATCATCCGAGAGGTCTTAGCTGATGATTGTGAAGGGGTGGAGGAATCATCCGAGAGATCTCAGCTGATGATTGTGAAGGGATGGAGGAATCATCCGAGAGATCTTAGCTGATGATTGTGGAGGAATCATCCGAGAGGTCTTAGCTGATGATTGTGAAGGGGTGGAGGAATCATCCGAGAGGTCTTAGCTGATGATTGTGAAGGGGTGGAGGAATCATCCGAGAGGTCTTAGCTGATGATTGTGAAGGGGTGGAGGAATCATCGTATGAGAGCAGCTTTGTATCAAGAAATGGACCTCAGTAGATAGGATTTGTCATCTTTTTTTTGTGTGTGTGTCTAAATTTGTGTTAGTTTTTAATTTCATACACATTGTGCCATTGGCCTCACCCAGTGGCCAAGTGCCTTGCGTAGAGTTTAAAGATCTGACGATTGACTCGAAGCATCAGCAACAACGGTTTCTATGAGAAATCGAGCTAAACCATCTACAGAAATAAAAAACATTGTTTACTAACAGTATGTTAATCCATAACATGGAGAGAGTGCTTCAGACAGAAAATTTTCTTAAAAGCAAAACTTTTCTTTGGGAAACTTGTTGGCCATGTCAAGTGCTTGAGAATTACTGGAGTCAAGAATTTTGTGATTTTGAAAAATTGAAACCATCTGAATCTAGACAAGAAGTAGTGTAGGCTTGGTTTTGGAATGTTTATTCCCAATTATCTTGTGAAAGATGGTATAATTTACAAACTGAAATCATGAGTGTAAGTTTTTATAAAATTCTTGATGGAAATAGGATAAAGCACAGATTACTAGTTGAATCTGTAACTCGCCTTCTGATTTTCTAAAGCAAAAACTCTATGAATGAAATACTGGAAAGCAAACGTCCTAGGTGATGACGAATGGGGACCTTGCTAAATGTGACCAAGGAACACCTTGAATTGTATACCTGAAGCTATTTTAAAATCATTTAAATAATGTAAAGGAGATTTAGATGCATTTACAGCAAAACTTCACTAAACAGAACTCTCTATGCTATCAACATATCAAGAGTTCCAAATAATGCAATGTGTTATTTAAAATGATATTAAAGAAATTGATGTGCTGTACCACACTCCATTCTGTAATCAATAATCTATGTTGAGGTCATACAGAGTAGCCAAAGAAGGCTTACCACCATACAGCCTCTGATTCTCTTCTATGCTTTATCTATAGCACCTATATTACTGGCCTTGCAATGGCTGAATGTGTGGAATTGATGGATGGCTTAAGAGAGAGATAGAGAAGAAAGAAGGGAGGGGAAGGGAAGAGGTTAGTAGAATGAAGTAAGAGAAGATGGGAGATATTGGACAGCTTGCAAAACAGTGTGACAAAAAAACTAATATAACGCACCCAATAATTATGAGCACCAGTGTCTTAGCAGTTCTTTTTCTCCTTCACTATTTTGAGCAAGATTTTTAGGAATATAACATTAAAGTTATACGACATATATTGGCAACAAATGCAGTGGAAAATTACTTTTAGTTAATTTTTTTCAATTATTTTATCTTTCTCATTAATTCATTTTAGTTTTGTACTTAACATTGTATTTGTATGTTATCACAGCGTGAAGTATAGGGTATAGTTCCCACATTGTTTCATCTGGTTTTATTCTAATTTATTTCTTTACAGTTGCCTTCTTTACATAATATATTCTTACAATCTCAGAATTACATTTATAAACATATAAATTTTTTATTTTTGATAATTGAAACTGTGGGGATGCTTATACATCAATATTTTGAAATACTGGAAACGGTCAAAAGATGTTACTATATACCGGTACATCCAGTACATATCAATGTCCAGTAAATGAAAAGAAAAAGGCGAACATCTTAAGCAGTAGGGATTCCCATTAATAATAATAATATACAATTGCATCAATTCAATGGCGTTCACTTGTAATCCCATATACCGTACAATTTTACATTTGGGACTGACCTATGACCTCTTGAGTCAAAAAAGGTTGGGAATCTTTGGGAGTAGTACTATGGGGGGCTTCGCTAATGTTGCTCATGTACAGTGATTTTTAGTTAGTCAGAAGAAACAAAAAGTAAAGAGCATAAGACGCGTAGTCCTTTGTGTGTCTCAACCTTTTTTAAATTTTTTATATTTTAAAAAATCCTTTGTTTTGATCTCCGAAGGACTTTCTGTCATTTATTTCACGGCAAGGCCTAATCATAAGGCCTTGAGTGGTGTCTTTACTTATTTTGATCTCCCATAAGATGAACCGGCGACTAATATCACTTACTCTGGCCTGTCCTCTACAATGTTTCCAAGCAACATCTTATAATCTGTAATGGGAGCCTAATCCTTTGTGAGGAAAACAAAAAGAAGAAGAAAATCTTGGTAAACTGTGATCTTTTTAGATTGTTTGCTGGAGCAGTGTCTCATGCATTGTAACAAATGTGACAATATGAAATATCTATGTTGTGTAGAGTTTTGGATAAAGTGAAGGTTACAAATGAGTGCTATGATAAGGTATTAATTGAAAGATAAATCAAACGCTGCATGCTTTGTATTCTTGAGTTACTTGTAAGAAAATTTAAAAGCAATGCAATTCAATATTTTACTGCCTGCAATCACCAAGCCTCCAAAGATTATATCATTGTCGCTGGCAAATGCTGTCGGATCCAGTCATAGCTTCTTCTATGTAAACCATGCTGTTTCTTTAAAATGGATTTACTTAAAGTGCTTTACAATGTATTTTGATATTCCAGACAGTATGAGGGATATGTTAGGATCAGAGCACTGTTTGCCATGAATGTAAGTTAATCAGATGAGCAGAGGAATAAGCATTTTTATTTTGTTTGTTGCCTTTCATTGCATCATTGACTAAATGGCTGTCATTTCTAAAGACCATTTAGTGTGTTTGTTTATCTTACAGGACTGAGAGAAATTTCTAGGGTTTCAAAATCTTTAATTAATTATTGTGCTCTTGAGTTAGATATATTAGGCAATCTATCTCCTTGCATCAGTAGAGTTTTTAATATCAGAAATGTTTTTGCTTTTCGAATCTTCTACTACAAGACATTCTCTTTATGCATGATTTGTCAAAACTAAACACCTATTTCAGAAAAAAAATGCTCTCACTCATATTATCTACTTGTTCATATATTGAGATATCACTCAACTATTTACTGATAAATCCACTGTATAAATTACAACCTACAGTCCTGAAATTTTTGTCTTTTGTCGCAGCTGGATTCTAAATTTGTCACAGGCCATTACAAATTGTATTCCTCAGCAAGCAAAGCATCTTAAAAGATACCCATGTAACTGCTTTCGAATGACATGTATAAATTTTGATGCTGAAGTTTATTTCTGTAGCTGTTCTGCCTGTTTCCCTTGTATTTTGGTGAAGGAAAGTGTTTGTGCTGGATCATTCCTGTCTTATCCAATAAAAACCAGTGACAAATCTTGCTTCCAGACCACTCTGCCCCCTTTGCAAAAATGTTGTGGGGTAACAGTTGCATCATTTTTAACCAAGTATTGTCTACCTTAGGCCTTGCATGAGATAAACATCTTTTTTTTTTCAATGTCTTTCATTTTTTCATACATTTTAAATATTTTCCTTAGTGCAGAAGTGTAACTGTCAAAATAAGAGTGGCTTATGCCCTTTTTGAGATAAACAAAAAGTGCTGTGGATATAGAGCTGTTCGAATCTGTATTTCTCAGTTACTCTTCATGGTAATGACCTGTCTAGGTAGTCTTACTCAATGAAAGGTCTTCAATTTGACCACAAAGCATTTAATTCCTTTTTTTTCCCTGTATATTTTTTTCCTAAGAGGAGGTGTTAACTGTTTTATAATCTGTAAGGACAATTGGAGTTTGAAAGGACAGACATCTATCTCAACATGACGATGATAGAACACTCTCAATAGTTTATCATGTTTATGGCCAAATGTTGGGAAAGATATGGAGGATTGTTTGAACATTGTTATGTGTGGTCTCCCTTAGCTGCCTTGATTTTTCTCTGTGAATGACTGAGGATACGAAAAGATAAAAAGAAACGCATCATGCAACAGAATTTATTTTTTCTCAGATTCGATTGTTGTCAAGACAGAGCAAACAAGTGCTGTTGCAGATGATTATATTTTTGTTTGATTGGCTTAATGGATTTGTTGATATTTTGGTGTGCTTGTTTAGTTGTGCAATGTATTACATGGTGTCATTTAGTTTCATGTCAACAGGTTGGGAATGGGTTTGTCATTGTGCTCTAGAGATTTTAAAATGGCAATGAGTGTATTGTGATATAGGTGGGTGTTTTTGTTGTAACAGTTGTGGTACTTTGTTTTAACTGCTTGATTCATCAGTGTGTTTGGTTGTTCGGAAAGCAACTAGAGATGATGTGTTTTATTTTATCCTTTAAACTGTTAAGCTGTCCCCAAGACATTTTGTGCTAAATATTTTTTGTTCCTTTGTGAGGTCTGTGGTTTAGCAAGAAAGAGAACTGTAAAGTTACATAAGTAGGTCTGCATGTTGTTAATTTTGTGATTTCTATTAGTAATGATTGTGGGTGAGAAAACTGTGTTAACACTAAGTCCCCGGAAAATCAACCTCGTTGGAATGCATGTTTTGATGTTTGTGTGCAATTTTCTCTTTCTTTGTAACGTGTGACATTGTTGTGCCACTGAGATTTTGGTTGGTGTTGTGGCCATTTTGAATGTTCAGTAATGAATCAAATATTTAAGCTCTATAATAAAATACACAGGTATCCTTTTCAGCTGAAATAATGCTGGTATCACAAAATTATTTTACACTGTCTATATCCCCCATTTTTTTTTTTTAAACCTGTGTCCCTTGGATAAGAAGGTGCTTTATTTTGCTGTTAAAGAGATCATTTTGTAGACTGGGAGAGGAACATGCTAAACTGAAGAAAGAAGAAGTCAAAGCATTTTTTTTCCTCAGTCTACATGGTCTTGTATTGTTCATAATGGTAAGCCTGCCAAAAAACATACTCAGTGTGTTAACAAAATGGTTGGAAGCCACAAAAAAAAAATTTATGAGCAAGACGAGAAATGGCCCAATAAGTCCATATCATGTCCTTGTTTTATCTCAAAGTTTTAGTCTCTAATGCCCTAAGGCCAAAGTAAATGTTTATTTCCTCTAAATTACTAACAGCGATTCAGATCATTATGTTAGCACGCTGATCGTATGTGTGTGATCATAGAATTTGTTCATATTTTTATGCATGTCTGCTCAGCTTATGCCTCCTTGGTCCACGTTGATTGGTTTTAATCTCTCCATCTGTACATTCAAGCATGTTTGTGGCTGTATATTCAAACTTTATTTTATTAAAATGAATTGAGATGTGGAGCTTAGGGCTGAGAAAGTATTTTTTATGTTTGTTGATTTGTTTCATTCATTTTGTCCCAACTTGCAAGTGGATTTTATACTATTCATGTACGCTCATTGCAAAAATTATTGTATAAGAAATAATAAATAACAATTTTGCATTAACTTTGTTTTGTTCTGCTTTTTTTTTTATCTTTAATTGTATATTATTTGTTTTGAATTCAAGTGAACAGTAACAGGGCTGAAAGCCTTTCGTTCTTCTCGAGTTCTTTTACAAGTTTGGGCTGCTACCTTCATTGTACTTTACCCTTGTAAACTGCTAATTCCTGGATAGCAAAACTTGTTCAGTATTCCCTCCCAGATAAAACTAGCAATAATTATGTCAAATAACCCAAGAAAATCATTATAGCACTAGAGAAAAAAGCACAAGGACACAGATGAGGAACATGTTACCAACATGACTAAACAAAGTGGTAAGATAAACGAAACCATTAGAACTTGACTGTACTTGCAATAACTCAAGTTGTCATTTCTCTTTTGTTATTGTAATCATCTTTTTCTTTCACTTCATCTTTAATCTAGTTTCTGAATGACAATATTCTATGACTTGGTCTAATATCTTGTTACTGAACAAACAAACAAAAAATCCACCCGTTAAATATAAATCTGAAAAGAGCACCACGGGAGAAAACACCACAAGTTCATTTCCAGTTTACAATTTCTAGAGAAATTTACAGATTATTGTTATTATATAAGGAGGCTACATAGTGCAGATTGTTTTTGGTTTATACCTGGAAGACAATCATTCATTTACATTTACAAACCAATGCAATAAAAACAGATTAATATTAGTAATAAGCCTGAGATTATCTTTTCAAATTTTAAAAGCAACTGATAGCTCTGTCAGCAGAATGGTGGAGTTTTGGACTGATGACATTAGAGCTTTAACTGGAGTCCAGCGTGCCCTTAGGTTAGCACTGTCAGGAGAAATTAGTGAAAAACCTAGCTGACCTGAAAGCAGCACGACGGGGTAAATGGAAGACCTATCGCAGATAATATTAACAATGCTTCTTTTGGTAGTTTCTGTCATATGAAGTTCAATTTATCACAACCATTACGTTTTGGAATGATGGAATGTTAGATCTACTAATTAGCTTTAAACCTATGATCATCTCTCTCTCTCTCTCTCTCTCTCTCTCTCTCTCTCTCTCTCTCTCTCTCTCTCTCTCTCTCTCTCTCTCTCTCTCTCTCTCTCTCTCTCTCTCTCTCTCTCTCTCTCTCTCTTTCTCTTCTCTCTCAGTTGAATGGGTAAGTCACCCTGAGAAAACTCACCTGTGGTCCTGTGTGTATGTATTGGTCAGCTCCCACCTTCGGACACTTGTCATTGTTGTCTCCCCCCTAACCAGGCCCGAGGAGGGCTTTAACCGTGACGGCCATCGTCAGTCTGGTGCATCAGTGATTGGTCTCAGTGGGTCAAACAAATGGTCCTTACAATAATTATATAAAAAGAACAGAAGTGCAAATGTTGCTATAAACATCCAACAAGTTCAGTGACCATTAGAATTAAAATGTAAAATCAACTTTAATAGGCTCAAACAAATGGTCCTTACAATAATTATATAAAAAGAACAGAAGTGCAAATGTTGCTATAAACATCCAACAAGTTCAGTGACCATTAGAATTAAAATGTAAAATCAACTTTAATAGGCTAAAATAAGATTTATCAAGCGCAATAATCTTTGCACTTTGTTATTTCTATTAAGAAAGACAGGGAAGGTTTTTGTTTTGGTTCAGTACTTGTAGTTACTTCACATTCTTTCAGTCTCAGTTCTCCAGAGTTACAAGTGTGAACGCCAGCCTTGACAGTTGAACAGTCGGAGGTCAATTCCACCCATTCAGATGTGAGGGTTGTAAAAGAAGCTGAATTTGATATACAGTGGAAACCTCAAAAACCGAAGTCTGATTATTCGAATTTCTCATGAACCGAATTTTGCAAG
>JAWDGP010004303.1:245000-277500 GCA_033675545.1 Elysia crispata | reverse complement strand
TCGCAACTATTTTTAGCGAGAAAATAGAGCACTTATTTAAAAACCTCAGATCGTATCAATAATTCTTGGATTTTTTTATTTTAAACACAGACTATTGTTTTACAGTAAAAAGAAAAACACGCTTGACTTGAAACAAAAAAAAAAACTTAAAAAGAACACGGCACCCAAAAAAAAAAAATGCAGTCTGAAAAACTAAGAGGCCATCATCTCTTGGAGTCTTCGTGGTGTATCGTGTTAATTCTGCTATGAATCGACCATGTCGAGAAGATGACTGTGTCAAATTCGAAGGTATTTCCTCTGAATAACCACAAAACGTTAACAGTAATTCAATTGGTTAGTCCCTCCAAAAATCTATAAAATAGGGGGAATAAGGAGCCATTTATTTTGAAAAGCGAATCTGAATGCAAGTAATCAAAACATAAAAAAAAAGAAACAAAGAAAAGAAAAATGTTATTTGTGAATGCACATTTTGTGGCAAGAAATGATGACAATAAATTAATATCTCTTATTATATATGTTTGTATTTTTTTTTTTTTTTTGCTTTTGTTCTGTAGAAACTGATGATTTATATTGAAGTACATCTAGATCTAAAGAAAAGTTACCATGTCAATAAAAAAAAAAATAACAATATCCCACATAGTCTAAAACGCGTTTTAAATATTTTTCATATAAGCTTCGACCGCATGTTGGCCTAGAATAATAATGATAATACTTCAACCACCGATCAAGCCTATAATTCTATTTGAGAATTATTTTTTCTTAGGCCAGAAAACAAACCAACGTAGTAACAAAGTTCACAATAGACTTATCCTAACGGTCCGCTACTGCCACTAGGCATAGAGTGAAAAACACAGGAGAGCTAGGTAGACCTTCTCTCCAACCGTGATGAGCACACAAAGGGTCATGTACGTAACTCCCCTACAGGCAAACACAACAAGAAAACCAGTGATGATGACTGGGCATGAGGATATCTCCCGTGAGCATGCGCGGAAACAATGTGAAAGAGAAATTCCCATGGGTCTGCTTGGCTTCTTTAATTGATGGTGTGATAACTACAGATGTTCGAGATAAAATAAAGGTGAGGACTGTACTGAGGAAAGAAGAAGAAGAAGAAGAAGAAGAAGAAGAAGAAGAAGAAGAAGAAGAAGAAGAAGAAGAAGAAGAAGAAGAAGAAGAAGAAGAAGAAGAAGAAGGAGGAGGAGGAGGAGGAGGAGGAGGAGGAGGAGAAGGAGGAGGAGGAGGAGGAGGAGGAGGAGGAGGAGGAGGAGGAGGAGGAGGAGGAGGAGGATTGAGATCTTGGTAGATTTCTTCACAAGTTTGGGAGTGTCCAGGATATTACTGCTCTAACGTTATTGCGTGATATAGACCATCCGCTACAAATTGCTCAAGCGTTGTTTTTAGTCACTTTAACAATCACACCACTGCAAATTTACCAGCTGGGACCTTTCATTTCTCAAAGCTCACACTATGCAGGACGAAACTGTACAGAATAAAGCCAGTGACGCAGCTAGAGAAGCAGGGTCTGTGTAAATCTGATGGCATGAGCAGTTTGAGCACTAACCTATGAACCACCGTTATTCTGTATTGCCTGACAACAGTGACTGAGTATATTCAGCGAAGATGTTGGTGTATTGTGTTATAGCCATTGCAATATTATTCTTCACATTTATTAAACTTGGCAATAATCATAATTATATTGTGTTCCGTTTTGCCCTTGATATCATCTTTAACTAAGCGACACAAAAACAAAAAACAAACAAAATTCAACGCTGTGCTAAAGTAACGGCACCCGCTAAATTGACAAACACTTGCAAGCGCTGATGACCGCACAAGAGGCGACAGGTAAAAAAAAAAACTTCCCCTAGATGAGTGACATTGTAAACCTAGACTGGGAGATGGACTTAGGAGACAAAAAGTGAGAGCAGAGCCCTAGGGTGTGAGGACAGAGGACACAGCAATCGCTATAGGCAAAGACTAAGTACGGTTAGGGCAACAGTCACTGTGGTGGTTGTAATGTAAACCCAGCCATTGTGCAGTGAAAGCAGTGATGATGATATCTGTAGGTATATTTTGATGTTGGCGCTTGTTGAGTTTCACGGAATCAAGCTTCCCTCTAAAATCCCACGGTGAATCTCCTCCGCGGCTGTGTGATATATGAATGATTGTTGGACAGAAAATCCTTTAAGCGAACCTTAATGTAACACGGGAAGTAAACTGAAACGAAAAATGGAAAAGCTCATCTAATACTAATTGGAAGTTAACTTTAATTTAATGGAATGATCTACTTAATCTTCGTTAAATAATTGATAAATTTCATTGGTGATTGGCGGATTGATTTGATTTTTAAATTAATGATTCATTGATTGTTGGATTAAATTAATAATTGATTTATAGACTGTTTGATTGTTGGAAGGTTGATCGTTTTGATTGATGGTTCAAGAAAATATTACTTGAATATTTCATTAAATATCTCAGTTGGTTGTTTTGTTTCACAAAGCTTAAGATATTATTATCAAAAAGAAAAAAAAAAGACACGAATTTACTTTGAAATCAATAAACAACAACAAAAAAAGCCAGCAGTTCGGCCTCTTAGGTAAAGCGCTGATGAATAGACGAGGAACTGGGTTGAAAAAATAAACTTCCTGGGGGAGTGACTTGGGAGACAAATAAGTGAGAGCAAGGCCCTAGGGTGTGAAAACAGGGGATCCAGCACTCGCCATAGGCAAAACTAAGTACGGTTAGGGCGGTACCGTGACTGGTGGCTGTTGTTGTGTAAACTCAGGTAATGTAGAGTAAAGACAGCATTGTCTGTAGAATCAGAAACTTTTGTTACTGTCGGCGACTGGATTGAGCTTCACGGATCCTAACCGCCTTCTAAACTCCCATGGGTCTGGGTTATGGTTGATTTTTCACTGTTTGAGAAAGTCCGTCCATTATGAGGTACTTTCAATTTATCCATTTTTTTAGGGAAAAAATGGCGAAGCAGGTTAACTTACGCCTACTGAGCTTTAAATCAAGTCCGGGCTTTTATTTATTGATTGGTTGATTCGTTTGATCACATGTGTGATTGATTGGTTAAACTGTTTGATTGTCAGACCCGTAGTGCTCCAACTTGATTTCTTTGTTAATTGATTTAAAAAGACGTGTTGGTTGGTTGGTTAATTGAATGACGGCATGGTTCATTGAATGATTTGTGTGATTAAATGTGCATTAATGATTAATAAAATTATTGGTCAATTAGTTGGTTGACTTGATATATATATATATTGCTTTTTTATGTATATTGCGTCATTGATTGCTGGTATATCACTTTGATTGGTCCAACGTTTATCTTCTATTCTGTCATCACTCACTGGGTGACAGTAGACAAGCTACGTTATTTCAGTCTCAATAGACGTAGAAAAGCTGTCTAATCCACCTACATGAGAACCGAATAATCACCTGGAAATCCCAAAAGACGTGAAGGTGATTCCGTAACAAGTTGAGCAACCAGCTAAGAAAAAAAAAAAAAGACTTAACTTGGACTTTTAACTTAGGAGATACTAGAAACAAACAGGTGTCAAACATTACCAGTCAGCTTGAAACCTAACCATCCAGCTTTATGTAAAAAAAAAAAACCACCCACAAAAAAAAAAAAAACATCAAAAGACAACAGTGAGCATTGTCTTTAGTTTTATGATTTGGGTTAATGTTGATAATAAACCACCCAACACTTTATCGTAGTTCCTCACGTCTCGTAAAAGGATTTCTCAACATAAAAAGCCCCTGGGCTGCTCAAAGCGTCCTTATGTTGACCGATCATCCAGTGAGTTTATAGAAGGTGTCAATGATTTCGAGCTGTAGTTGTTGCTGCCCTAGGCCAGGACTCGTTAGAGCTTTTCTAGGGTCTTCACGGAATCGTCCTGTACTCTCGTATCCCACGGTAGATTTCTCCAAAAGTCTTACAAGAATATGGTACAGGTCTTTGCCGTCTTTATTAAGTGGTATATAGACCACCCACTAAAATTGTACAAATCGTTGCTTCATGTCATTTAGGCCATCAGTTATCTAGGAGATATTGATGTATCGTGTTATAACAATTTCGAATATTTATATTGATTGACTTTAGAAATATTTGCTCCGTTTTGGAAAAGTTATTTCTCTTGATTTTATCTTTAAGAGAACAAAATTATCCAGTTGTGTCCAAAAGTATCGGCTCATTAATGATTGTTAGGTTGATTGACTTGGTTGATTGACTGATAGCTTGATTGACTTGGTTGATTGACTGGTAGGTTGATTGACTTGGTTGATTGACTGATAGCTTGATTGACTTGGTTGATGTTTCGGTGGATATAAAGTTCGATTATCGTTAGGTTAATAATTTGGTGGATGAGATTGGACAAGACTTGGTTGCTACCGATACTTAAGATGTATTAAGAACTAAATTATAGGAAATTAAAGAAGAAAACCAGCAGAACTAAACCATAGTGATACTTACTTTGTTATTATTTTTGAAAATAAAAAAAAAATGATTAGAAAGTTATTACAATTATATTGCAAGACAAGGATACCTCTACTCATCTAGGTAATATGAAAATGATCTGAAAACTACACAAAATAACCTACAAATTATTGGTTCAGTAACTTTACTTATGTTATGTGTATTACCTTTTTTCCCATTCTTTTCGCTGTCTCTCTCTCCCTCCCTCTCTATCTCTTTCTATCTCTCTCTCTCTTACACACACACACACACACTCTCTCTCTCTCCCCCCTCCCTCCCACACACATACATTCTCTATCTCAAATGATTTTTGCGTCTCTGGAGTTTTCTGTTGTTTGCGTTCTCGGAGATTTCCATTAAAGAACAAAACAAAACAAAAACAAAATTGACGGAAAAAAAAAAAAATTAATGTTTGCATCCGACAAAGCACGTGTAGATAGATTTCTAGACCTATTCTAAAACGGAACGATGAAGCTGCTAGCGTGAGATCTCTGTCGGGAGCGCTAGGGGGGAGACAAGCATCTCACCAGCGAGCTACCCAAGTCCAGCGGCAGCCAACCACTGCGCCGGCAGAGTACAGGACGCGGGACCCTGAGCGACAGACGCGGGGGCTCGGATAGGCAGACGCGGGAGCTCCGAGAAGCAGACGCGGGCCTCGGAAAGACACGGGGGCCGGGCTGGAAAAGAACGGCGAGTGTTTTCGCTACAGGGGGGCCGGCTCTCCTCTCCGACCAGCTGAAAAGGCGTCAACAGCGCTTAGGGCATAATAACTGGCCCAACCACAGGTCGTCACAGTGGGGGCAAACACCGCTGGAGAAGGATATTTTTGTGATTGTGACTGAATAAGGTCCCCCTGTTTCTACATCCAACCACTACATTATACTCCACTCTGTTTGACTAGGATTCTGTAGAGGCTTTAGAGAGGAAGCAACAATTTAAAATTACAGTTCTTTTATTCTGAGAGTCTGGCATTCATTTTTACAAAGCTGCGTTGAAGAGGAAAATTATACAAAAAGTTGTAGAAAAGTCGAAAGGCTGAAAAGTGAAGAAAAAGGACAGATAGAGAATTATAATTTTTTATTTAAATTCTTTTCTCACTCAGGTATAAAATGTTTTTGACGAGGACCTGTGGATTGTTTATGCCGTCAGTTCCTGGAGTGTTGAGTGCCGTATGATGAAGCGTCCAGACACCCAACAACTGTAGCGTTTTCCGCGAGTGTTTTGAGACAGACAGCGGCACCAAGCGGTGCTGGAGGTAGATCTAGGTGTATCGCCACAACACAAGCTGTGAAAGAGGATTTTCCACATCTGTATAGATCTACAGCATTTTCACTCAAAAGCCGCCCGCTGCAAATCTGTTAGACAAGGGGCTCCTTGTTTCTTCGACTTCCTTGGTTGGAACTAAGGTATTTCATAGTCTGAGATTTAATCTAATTGTAAAATGATATAATATATTCGCGTATCGCACGGTATTCTATCAGTTCGAATAAAATATTTCATAGTCTTAGATTTGATCTGATTATAAAATGACATAATATATGCACGTGCCGTACGGTATTCAATCAGAACATAAAAAAAAAGTTATTTCGCATAGTGCAGAATTGTGTAAAGCAACATACAGGGATCCACGACAACTTGTTGTCAATATCTTCTTCACCTCGTCATTATCATAAAAAAAAAATGAATAAATTATGCTCATTACAATCACCGGGAATCTAATTATGATCAGAATATTTTCTGGAAAATTTTCATCATAATTGTTTATTATCGATATTATTATTATTATTATTATTATTATTATTATTATTATTATTATTATTATTATTATTATTATTATTATTATTATTATTATTATTATTATTATTATTATTATTATTATTATTATTATTATTATTATTATCATTATCATCATCATCATCATCATCATCATCATCATTATTGTTATTACTACTACTACTACTACTACTACTACTACTACTACTACTACTACTACTACTACTACTACTACTACTACTACTACTACTACTACTACTACTACTACTACTACTACTACTACTACTACTACTACTACTACTACTACTACTACTACTACTACTACTACTACTACTACTACTACTACTTCTACTATTACTACTACTACAACGGCAACAACAAAAATGTAAAAAAATCAGTGAGAAAAAAATTTTGAGGGTTGCATAAATAAAAACAAATTTTACAGTAACTACAGTCATGTTCTCATTAAATCTCTCTATGTTCTAGTAATTTTAATAGTGGAGAAAAATTATCGTCATAAACTAGTATTAATGTCTTATAGTGAAAGAAAAAAATAAAACCTTATAGATGCACTGCGTTGAAAAAAATGCGCGCATTAAAGTATAAACCGAATAATATTTTGCAATGATAGGAATTGCACAAATTGCTAGATTTTGTAATCATTGGCCGTTAGAATTGAAAATTTACGACATACCTCAAGAGATTTGTTAATACCCACAATGCAAGACATCTGTGTGATAATTTTAAAGAACTAAAAGAACAATAAAACTATTTTAACTCTGAACCCTATGACTCTAGTGATCGTTTGCCGATAATTAATGGCTTTGTAGCATTAATATCAACCAGCAATAGGACAATACCCGCCTTTTCTGAATACAGTCAGGTTTCGAAATTAAAATATATATGCAATCAAAATGTTAACCTACTTTTAATTTATCCAATACAAGTGAGGTTTGATGTGGAAATTTAGATCTATAGAATTATGCCGCATATTAGTTGCACTCGATCAGATTTGTTTACCAACCATAGACAGTATACAAGATGTCCTTGCTATTGTGTTCCTGTAGTTTATTTTGTTTACCGATAATCATTACTATTTTGTTAGATTTTGTTTTTAGCTTTCCCGACTCTGTTTACCAACCATAGACAATAAACAATATGTCCGTACGAATGCGTTGCTGTAGTTTATTTCGTTTACCGTTTATCAATAGTACTTTGTTAGCTTTTGTTTTTAGCTTTCCCGACTTGAGCCTAAGTTTTAAAGATGGGGTTGGGATGGTTTAGATAGTAGATCTAGCGACTCAGCGTAGACGATCGCTTGGGGTGCAGCGGAGAAACTGTGTTGCGCTGCTGCGTAGGGATGTGGGTTTTTTTTTTTTTTTTTTTCAAATTAGACTTTGAAAAGACCTACCGGTAATCATGGGACACTATCCATCTATTATTGTTTTTTAATGCGTTTTTTTTTTCATTGAATTATTTCGGTCTTCAAATTTTCTGAAAAGAAACAAAAATGAATGAGTAGATAAATTAATCATTAAACGATAAAGTAAAATAAAATAAGATAGTGGTGGCGGCTTGGCTTAAGAGTTTTTAACTAAGAGAAAGGTTTGATTATAGCCCACCTGGAGAACAAGATCTATAGCTCTTATATTCATATCAATGGAGACCTTCGTTAAGGGGAAGTGATATGACTTTCTTCTTCTTACTAGATTATTATTGATAATTTGTAAATACGTATAAAAACAACATATGACTCTATTTCTTCTTACTAGATTATTATTGATAATTTGTAAATACGTATAAAAACAATATATGACTTTCTTCTTCTTACTAGATTATTATTGATAATTTGTAAATACGTATAAAAACAATATATGACTTTCTTCTTCTTACTAGATTATTATTGATAATTTGTAAATACGTATAAAAACAATATATGACTTTCTTCTTCTTGCTAGATTATTATTGATAATTTGTAAATACGTATAAAAACAATATATGACTTTCTTCTTCTTGCTAGATTATTATTGATAATTTGTAAATACGTATAAAAACAATATATGACTTTCTTCTTCTTACTAGATTATTATTGATAATTTGTAAATACGTATAAAAACAATATATGACTTTATTTCTTCTTACTAGATTAATATTTATTTTATAAATTGTAAATACGCATTAAAACAAAAGTGATTATTGATCCCACTAGGCCATCTCTCAATTTAAACCTATTCCTTTATTCAACCCGCTGCCGCCGGCTAATTGAGCGGAGTTGTTTCCCCTTTAGCAGGACGGTACTGCCGGCTTACATTGAGGAATCAGTGCGTCGCTATATGTGAACACGATTCTATGTACTTTCTTTGTTACCGTTGCGATGTTACCTCTTCAGTCTCAAACAGCGAAGTGATGTCGCTCTTGAGAATAACACGGTTAGAACCTGGGGTAGATTCGCTTTTTGAAAAACTAAATTTTTTTTCTAATTTAGATAATATATTATTTCTAGTGTGTGTTATACTTTAAAAGAAAAACACCCGCTGTTTCTGAACTTTCCCATTTATAGATCACTCTATAGCTCTACGAATTCCCGAAAAATAAAAAGTACCAAGACATTCGGAAACTTAATCCATTTAAACGTAAACGATCATAAGAATTTAAAGGGATCTACAAATGTATTGGGATTTTACAAAATTAGCGTACTGATCTTATTTACACCATCGATTCAATTGGACTGGTTATATGGCACCGTAAAGGCTAGTTAGGTTGACCTACACCAACTCGTTTTATCCGTCAACTTTACGGTACATCGAGAAGTTTGTCACTTGAAACAAATCCGCGCCATATACAAAATCTGAAAAGATTATGAAGACAGCAAGGTTAAAAAAAACATAAACATAAAAAAACATAATCATTATTACTCTAGATATGTGAAAACCTTCCAATATGTAATTGCACCAAGGAAACACTTGCATCGATCGCAAAACAGAAGTAGACGTGATTGATTAAAAATTAATCACAAATCGATTCAGAACCCTCCGCAAAATGACACCGCGGTCTCAAGATCTCATATACATATCAAACAAACCGTAATTTACATACCATAGCTAGTAAGATGAGTTCCCAAACTCACCCACTGAATGATGAAAGCGTGTTTCGAACCCGGCAAAGGAAATAACTCGCATTTCAAAACGGAATCTTTGCCAGCAGACCACACTGACACTTTAAGATAATAGCAGTAGGATGGTTAGATCTCTTGGTAGCTCATACTGAGAGGCTCACTTCTCTCCCTCTCCCCACCCCCTTTTTTTTTTTCTTTTCTTTTTTACACAAATACATAAAACCGATATATACCACACACCACAGCACAAGTCATGTACACACCACGTACTTCACAAACAACACACGCACACGCCGCTCTTCTTCATATTTCATGCTATAGTTAGACTTTGCTAGAGGCAGGATGTTCCAATGTAAAGATCTTCCCGCCCATTATGAGTGGTTTCTTGCTCACATCGCATGTTCTGATAAATCTTTGAAGCAGGCAATTTCTACTTTCTTTTGTCATTAGGCTGCAATGCAACACTCATAGGTCCAGCTGAAACAAATTGATTATTATCTTATTGCTCTTAATTGTTTAACCTTCCAGAAATTTCTCTCAGAGCTTTGTACGAGGTGCATGCAAATAATAATAATAAAAAAAAGGAAAATAACAATGTAAAATTCTCCGGAGAGATGGAGATAGCGCAGAATCAACAAGAGAAAGGGATGCACCTAGTGCGGTATCCACAGCAATCCGACCTAGTGGCGCCACCTAACGGAGCAATTGCTTACAAATTAGAGGCACAGAAAAATACGAAATAAATAAATAAACACACTCCACAGACACAAACTAAATAGGTTCGGCGAGCGAAAATAAAAATAAAAATAAAAACAAATAAAAGCGAAAGCAAAATAATATGGAAGAAAAAAGAAACTAAGCATGCAGAATGCCAAATTCACAGACGAGAGTGAATGGAAAACAAGCACAAGAAAATAATGTTGAAAATCAACTAACAAAGTTACAGGTTAAAAACCGAAACTTTAAAGAAATATTAAAAAAAAGGCAATAAAAAGTAGAAAAAAAAAGACTAAAAAGGAAATGAAACATTCTTAAATGCTCCATGTTTAAACAACAAAATATCATATTTCCATGAAAGTTGGTGCTGGTAAGTCAAGAAATTTCTGAAACAGATTAACAAATCTCTTAAGATAAACAAATACAAAAGTAAGACACGTCTCTGTCCTCCAGAAACTTCTCCAATGAACCCAATTGTCTGCAAGTTTGTTTATTCGCTTCGTTGATTTTCATTTTGTTCTGCTCTTTGAGGGAAACTTGGCGCAGTCATTGCGCCCCAGCCACTTATACAAGTTTTACTTATTCTTGTAGGCTTTTTCTCAGCTATACTTACAATACACTTTCTTTTAGTTTGGACTGTGGGTTTCTTTCTTTGCTAACCATTCGCTCAATGGTTTAGAAATTTAATCAGACCCCCGCTTTAAAGAACATTCTCTCACTTTGGAGATTCGAGCATAAAAATATGCTATCTGAAATCCGGAGGCTTGACCAAGAGATCACCAAGTATACACCATCCTCATGGTCTTTTCTCATACATGGATTATGTCGGAGCTCTTTTTTCAAATTACATAAAACTTAATGTGACGATTATTTTTCTTAAAGTTTAACAAAGGAAAAAGAAATAAACAAAACAAAAAAATTTACAAAAAAAAAAAAAATTTAAAAAAAAATTACTGATCCTAAAAACAAGAAACGCCTGAAACTCCGAAATTTATTTATCAACTTTTTTTTTCATATACTCATGGCGTCCCTCAAATCTATGAGAGTCTGTGTGGGTGTAGACTATATATATAAGAGCGAAGCGAGTCTTGCAGACCGTGTCATTTTGAGATGCTAGTAACTCTGGTTGTGAGTAAGTTAGCAATACGATAGTTATTGTGAAATTGGATCATCTTGTTAACTGATTTATTCGTATTGAAAATATTTATTCTTTCTATGCTACTGATTCTTCGTGTTGTCCTTTTGTTATCGTTATTATTGTTATTATTATTATTATTATTATTATTATTATTATTATTATTATTATTATTATTATTATTATTATTATTATTATTATTATTATTATTATTATTATTATTATTATTATTATCATCATCATCATCATCATTATGATAATTATTGTTGATGTTGTTGTTGTTATTATTATTATTATTATTATTATTATTATTATTATTATTATTATTATTATTATTATTATTATTATTATTATTATTATTATTATTATTATTAATCACCACCATCATCATCGTCATCACCATCACCATCACCATCATCATCATTCTTCTCTTGTATAAATTGGAGCAGATGTTTCGATGAAGTCATAGGAATATGATCACTAAATCTGATTGTGATAACAAATTAAAATATCGAGATGTCAAGTTTACTTTTACAATAGATTTCACAGATTAAAATGGAACTGTGAAAAATCGTTTAACAAATTCTCTGATATACTGAGCGACGACCCCAAATGAATTATTCGTAAAAACAGGACTCGCATAGTTTTACACAAAATGAAATTTAATGAATACATCCGGACTAATTCAAACCATCAGCCATTTTTTTTTGTTTTTGGATAACGCCTCAAAGTTGTTTTCTCCCGTATGAAAATCTTTTAAATTTTAATGGAAAATCCTGTGATCTAGGTGCGTCAAGGAAATAACATAACAAGCTTTAGTGTTAAGAAAGTAAAGAAAATTTTGAATTCGTCAAAACATAATTATTTTGTTTTCATTACCTAACTTTTCTGATGTAGTGCAAATCACCAATCTTACTCCTGTTACAGGTGATGAGTCGCGATCTTAACTCTTTGCTTAGGTTTAGGTGATTGGATTAAAAAAAAAAAATCAAATCAAACTAAAGTTCCGAGTTCCGGGAATCGAAGAATAGTTTTTAAAGAATATCATCAATTTGTATTGATGATAAATGGTAAAAGCGGACGATCTCTGAGATCAAGTTAAATCCGTGGAGTTGCAGTTAATTAAAGTGTATAATAATTGCACGTGTATTGATAGAACTTGGTGCAGAACTTAATTCTCTTTTCTGGATATAGATGGTCCGGATAAACCGTGAATTGTTTTTACAGCAGTGGTCTATGATTTGGTTCGATAAAACAACTTTTGAAAAAAAAAAAGTAGCCATTTAAGATAGTTATTTCATATCAGTTACGAATTATAGTGCTTAAAAAAAAGACAAACTATTTTGACAATTTTTTTTATAGTTTGGATTTTAAAGGCACATATTCTGGTTCTAAAGACGGTAACCTATTATCTATTTCGTTCTAATCTTCCTGATGAAATTTCAATAGTTTACCAGCTTAGTTAGATTTCGACTTATTATTTATTACACCGATTCAAATAACAATTGTCTTGTCCAAGCCTTCAATATTTTTCTGAAAAAAAAAAAAAAAATAAAGGGTGTGGATTGGGTAGTGATATGAGGCTGATGGGATTGTCATAATTTATCATCTCCTGACATGTCCAAAACAAAAACAATCTCCAAGCAACACAATTCTTGATTCTCTCTCCACAGACCAGATGTCACAGACACCGAGACAATTCATAAGTTGGAGCTCTTGCTACTGTCTCCATCACGTGATAAATCGTCTTAACAGCTCAACTCTTTCGATTTCTCGGAATCTCTTGATCCATTGAACCCAGTTGACTCTTTGACCTCTACTGTAACCTTTACGCTTTATCGCACCGGAAACGAACTTTGGACTAAGATAGAGATCCTGTCTGGATTCGATCGCCAATCTGAAGACATTGGAAAACTACACAGTTCTGGTACGGTTTGGATATGCTAAACAATCAGCAGCTACTAAAGACCTTTCAGAAGGTGAAAATCCAACTCTCTGATTGGTGAGAAAGCACAGCTGTTTTGAAGTGTTCTTAGAATATCAGCTAATCACAGAAACAGAGATCGAGGATCACCGTCTATGCTAGACAAGAAACACCAACTATCAAAAAATCCGATAACCAAGTATCCTTTCGAAAGATTGCCTGAAAAATTCAGTAATCGAAATCATAAGAAAAAAACCACCGAGTTTAACCGTCCATTAGGCGACCTTGGTTTCATGCAAGTTCAAGGTCGAGCTGTAACCTTGGAGAATGCGTGCCAGTCGTGCCAGCGGGCGACCTTACTTCCTGCTGACCTTGGTGTATATTTGCGTCCATCTGACCCACATAGCGCTGAGCTGTGTCCTGCTGCTGAACGGGTGGACACCGATGACCGTGCGGCAGAGGGCCGAACTGGCAGACATATCGGTGATGGGTGTCGTGCTCAACACATGGGAAGGGATGGACACCACACAAGAGGATGATACATATATTGCTGGTGAGTCTAGTGGGAGGGGCAGGGAGAGGAGGGAGGTTTGGAGGGGTGGGGGGGGGGTGTGTCTGGGACGGGGTGGACACACAAGAGGATGATACCTACATTGCTGGTGAGTCTAGAGGGGAGGGGCAGGGGCAGGGTGGAGGTGAAGGAGGGAATCTGGGACGGGTTGGACATACAGGAGGATGATACATACAATGGTGGTTTTAATGGTGGTGGTGAGGGATGGGGTTGTGGCAGTAAGTGGGAGAGAAAGGGAGATAGAGAGAGGAGGGAGGGAGTAGAAGAGAGAGAAAGAGAGAGAGGGAGACGTAGCGAGTCTTTGATATAAGGATCCAGCAGGATTTCTTAACTTCTCTTCTTCATCATACAGCATTGCTCCTTCAGGAACGTCGCCTTCATGAATAATCGTAAATCTGAAGACGTCTCAGTCGAGAGCCATGCTTCACGCTGCTGTTGGATCTGTTTCTAAGTCCCTTTCCGTGTCATCACTACACCCTCTTTCTGGTCTATGTCTGCTTCTATTTCCAAGCATTTTCTTTTCCATAGTGATCTTTTCTAGACTTTAATGCCGTTTGATTTGACCAAAATTTGTCTTCTTTCTGTATTGTAACCATCAGCCAGCCTTTTTCTACTATTAAAGTCGAATTTCATTAAAGATAGATCCGTTTGATCTGTTTCCTGTCCACGCTATTTTGAGTCCATAGGACTTAACAAAAAATCAGTTATAATTTTCTTCACATTTGTGTTTATGGTCTAAACGTCAGAGCCATTAATATGTGGCATGCAAAAGGGAATATAGAAGTTTTAAATAATTTGATTCTGGTGGATTTGAATGTGCCTCGCCTGAACTTTTTCATCTTCTCATATTGTTGAAGGGACTTTGTACAGCGTTTTTTTTTTTTTATTTCTGTCTGTGTTTCCATTGTTCCAAGATACCATTGACAACTTCTATCGTTTCATTATTGGTGTTTATTTTGCGGAGCTGTTTCGATTTGTCACTTTTCATGATCTTTGTCATCTTGACATTTGGAAAGAGATTTCGTGCTTCGCTGTGTCCTTTTACAGCGTTCGCCATTTTTTCTAGGCTCCGGTTAGAGTTGTGGAGAGGAGGATCGTGTCATCGATTTATCTTAGTTCAGGAAGTTTGTGGCCACCAATGCTGAAGCTATGGAATTTCTGACTACTAACGCCGACCAATGAACTCTCGACAAAATGTCAAAGACGGTATATCATACAGAAATGTCGTTCACTTGAAAAACTTACTCGCAATATCAAATCCTATTTGTCTCAACAGATTTCCAGGGTCTTCGCTCTGATTATTGCAGAGTTACGTTGATATGAAATGTGTATTTTATTAGATTCTGAGAATATAAGCCTTAGATTAAAAAAAAAATGATCCAAAGGAGAACCGCATGTTATCATTAAAAACCGCTTAACTAGAAGTTTTACTCAAATAGTAAAAATGAGCCATGCTTTGACTATATTAATCGATTCAGTTTTATCTTTTAGTCCATACAATTCTCTCTGCAGTATCCACCATAGGCTAACCAAAGAGAGACCTTCCTCCAATTTTCTCAACAGTATCCACCATAGGCTAACAAATGAGAGATTTTTCTCCAATTTTTTCAACAGTATCCAACTTGGGCTAACATAAGAGAGATCTTCCTCCAATTGTTTCTGCAGTATCCAACTTGGGCTAACATAGGAGAGATCTTCCTCCAATTTTCTCAACAGTATCCACCTTGGGCTAACATAAGAGAGATCTTCCTCCAATTTTCTCAACAGTATCCACCATAGGCTAACATAAGAGAGATCTTCCTCCAATTTTCTCAACAGTATCCACCTTGGGCTAACATAAGAGAGATCTTCCTCCAGTTTTCTCAACAGTATCCAACTTGGGCTAACATAAGAGAGACCTTCCTCCAATTCTCTCTGCAGTATCCACCATAGGCTAACATAAGAGAGACCTTCCTCCAATTCTCTCAGCAGTATCCACCTTGGGCTACCATAAGAGAGATCTTCCTCCAGTTTTCTCAGCAGTATCCACCATATACTAACATAAGAGATCTTCCTCCAATTCTCTCAACAGTATCCATCTTGGGCTAATATAAGAGAGATCTTCCTGCAATTCTCTCAGCAGTATCCACCTTGGGCTACCATAAGAGAGATCTTCCTCCAGTTTCTCATTAGTATCCACCGTAAGCTAACATTTGAGAGATCTTCCTCCACTTTTCTCAGCAGTACCCACCATAGGCTAACATAAGAAATCTTCCTCCAATTTCTCAGCAGTATCCACCATAGGCTAACATAGGAGAGATCTTCCTCCAATTCTCTCAGCAGTATCCACCTTAGGCTAACATAAGAGAGACCTTCCCCCAATTCTCTCTGCAGTATCCACCTTAGGCTAACATAAGAGAGACCTTCCTCCAATTCTCTCTGCAGTATCCACCTTAGGCTAACATAAGAGAGATCTTCCTTCAATTCTCTCTGCAGTACCCACCTTAGGCTAAGATAAGAGAGACCTTCCTCCAATTCTCTCTGCAGTACCCACCTTAGGCTAAGATAAGAGAGACCTTCCTCCAATTCTCTCTGCAGGACCCACCTTAGGCTAAGATAAGAGAGACCTTCCTCCAATTCTCTCTGCAGTACCCACCTTAGGCTAAGATAAGAGAGATCTTCCTTCAATTCTCTCAGCAGTATCCACCTTAGGCTAAGATAAGAGAGATTTTCGTGCACAGTTTTATTATTGGAACTTCTGGAGCGTACATTATTCAACTATGAGAGTTGAGTAAGACTTTGGTATGAAGAGGATGCAACTCCTGGCCCTTTTTTCGGGAATTTCTAACCTGATAATGAGCGTTCAAAATTATCTTTAAATAGATCGGGTATTTCCAGAATTAGCTGTTCTCCATTATTAATTCGATTATATAAAAAAAAAAACCAGCACGGCAGACAGCCAAACACGCAACTTGGAGATTAGACCACCTCTGATGGGTGGTGTTGCGAGATGTAACATAATGTCGCTACACTGATAACAGTCGGCCATATCAATCATCAGTCAGGATTGATGGATTGTCTTAGGAAAAAAGATCTCCTGTGGAGCGGTTCTCATAATCTGGGACGAGGTTGTTTTTAAACCGTCGCGGTTCTGGAACTAATCCTCTAGGAGTGTTATTTGTGTTCTCCCCCTTCGTTTCTTTTTATCCTTTCTCTTTGTTTTGCACTTTTTGACCATTTTCAGGCGTCTTTTGGGTTAATCCAATCCTTTTCACCTTCTATATCATTTTTTCCCCATTATTTTATCCATTTTTGTACTGGTCCCTTCGTTTTTAGATTTAGAATCATTTAGCAATCTGAGAAGAACAAGGTTCTATCTCTCGTTCATTTTATACAACAATAGATTTTCTCAGGTGAAGATTTTTTTTCACTCAGATTTAAGTTCAACTCTTGTTCAGCTAATATTTGAGCAGTTTATCTCAGGTATAGAAAACCCGTTTCATTAAACTTCTTGATTACTTTATTGTTATTATTATTATTATTATTATTATTATTATTATTATTATTATTATTATTATTATTGTTGTTGTTGTTGTTGTTGTTGTTGTTGTTGTTGTTGTTGTTGTTGTTGTTGTTGTTATTATCATCATCATCATCATCATTATCACTATTATTATTCCTGAACTTATTTATTACAAACCTTTAGTAAGCAAAAGATCCGACACACACACATACTCACAACCTACTGCACATGCATGAAGCCCACCTTGCTCCGTAACTCACTCTAAAGCCGAAGTGATGTATTATTTACATATCACCTGATCCTCCAGCGACGAGTTATTCTCCCTGACTGACAGTGAAATATGTTGAGCGCTCTCACAATCTTCCGGTGTAGGGTGAATGATGCCCTGTCTCGCTCTCACATCAATACCATCATAACAGCTCGTATATCGCATGGCGCACATGCAGGTCTAGATCTAGAGTCGTATGTAAATCATAACATAATATAAAGTATCATGCTCACTTAGATTAAAGTCGTAATTTTTTTGGAAGTTGCAGTGAGTATTGAGTCAAAAGTTACGCTAAAATAATTGTGTCATTAAAATAATTAAGAAGCAACTCTTTAACGTAACTGATTTGTTGATTCTAAATGAGGTCTGGTTGCATAGAAAGGAGAAGTGTGTCAGGCAGCTCAGTTGGTAGGGCGCTGATAGAAAACAATTGTGTAGATTTTTGTAGGATCACTAGTTTTGGTGGTAGGTTCGGATTCCATCTCACTGAACCAGACCAATCTTTGCGATTTAGCATGACAGGAAGCAGCTGTCTCCAATACGACTATTTGCGTGACGTAAAATTATGCATAGAAAATAAACGAACATCTTTTGGCTAACTAACCATTTAAAACCCGCAGAATACAAGATTGCATAAATCTTCATGCAGTATAACACACACGCGCACACACGTAATCAATCAAGCAAAAACAGACGTGTGGGAGAAGAGCAGGATTTACACGGCAGTGACAAATTTCTCGAGTGTTAAACAAAGGATAAGTTTCAGGAGGAAGATTTCCCGTCCAAATCCCCGCGGGGGAGGGGGGGGGGGGGCGGGCATTTTCCCAAGCTGTCTTTTCTGTCGTTTCTCTCATTGGCAGTGTGATTGATCTTCGTGCTAAAAAAAAACCGGGGGATACCGCATGATACTGGAGAATGTTGGAGGTAAAAGGAGGGGCGGGAGATACGGTAAGTATGGGAGGTATGGGAGATAGGAGATATATGGGAGATAGGAGAGGTACGAAGATAGGGGTGATACGGTAGATACAGGTGATAGGGAGATTCGGGAGATAGAAGAAAAACAGGTGATATGGGACATATGGTAGATACGGGAAGTATGGGAGATGCGGGAGGTACGGAAGATACGGGAAGTATGGGAGATGCGGGAGGTACGGAAGATACGGGAAGTATGGGAGATGCGGGAGGTACGGGAAGTATGGGAGATGCGGGAGGTACGGAAGATACGGGAAGTATGGGAGAAACGGGGGATAAAGGAGATACTGGAGATAAGGAAAATACGCAAGATACAGGAGATACGGGAGATACAGGAGGTAGAGGAGATACGGGAAGAACGGGAGATACGGGAGGTAGAGCAGATACATAACACTATTAAAGATAAGGAATAACCAATCCATTCTTTTTTCCTTCTTTTTTTTTAAGTTAATTAAATTATTCACTAATCTATCTTTCATGACGTCACCAATCTCTTTCCCGACCTCCAATCTCCACCCATGCCCTAGAATTTCGTCTGCTCCGAGTCTACAAGGGCCACGACTTTCTGCGCAACGTCACTTCCGCTGTCTCCGCAGAGAATGCCGTGTACAACATCAGCAACTTCGGCAGCAAAGCTCAGTGCTATGCAGACGTGGAGCCTGGCTCGCGCTATATCCTCTTCTTGACGCTTTACGACGGAAGGTTGTCGGGACAATACGACGACCTTTTCGGAGCAGCTACCAGCTTCAGTGAAGAGAGCGAGCAAGGGATATTAGACTACCTCGGTAAGTCGCGACACTAGTAGAATTCCTTAATCAGAGCCGAGGTTTTCCTTAATTCAAATTGAATTCTGAGAATCGTGCAGCGAACGCACAATCCGACAGTACACGGGGAAACTGGTAGTTCTGGACTTTCCCGATCTATTTTAAAATCCCTCTAAGTGCTCTTGAAAAATCTATTGTAGGACCGAACACAAAATGCTTAAAGCAGCGTTGTGGTTGCCGAGTCATTCGTATTGGTATGAAAATAAGCATTTCAAAGTTTTATAAATAGATTGAGATTTTTACAAAATTTTCTCAAATGTTGTTATGACGAAGGTCGCTGCCTCATATTTCGACAAAACTCACTCTAGATTTGTGGGCAAAACGTCCAGGGTGTGGGAAGAACATTCTCCGATGTACATAGATTGGATCGCTCGACTGCGACAAAATTAAAGATACTTTACTGACTCTCCACGACCCTCTTTCCACTTTGTCATTCTTCTTCCTCTTTCTTTCTACCTTGATAATCCTTTGTCACGTTGTATTTCTCTCTCTCTCTCTCTCTCTCTCTCTCTCTCTCTCTCTCTCTCTCTCTCTCTCTCTCTCTCTCTCTGAATTTCAGTGTTGATTGACTTAATCTAACTTCTCAACAACGGGTTCTTTTCCGATCCCTTGTGACGCTAACATTCTATCATCCAGCCTTGCAAAATTTTGAATTAAAAAAAAATAAAATAAAACTAGAACAAATTACACATCTCATTCTGGTAGATGACAGTAAGGCACCGTGTGGGGTATTTAGGTCATTCCGATAAGAATCTTTGAAATGATCAAAGAAAATAGTAAAGAGAGAGCTAAGATTATCTCTTTTGGCAATTCAGAAAAAAGACACTTCCAGAGGAAAATGATAAACAAAGTTATTGCCAGTTTAACTGTCTCGGCTGAGTGGCCCTAGTTGGCTCCTGGTGAACACCAGGGACAGATACCGTGTGGACTCATGCATCAGATGAGATGTTAAGTTGATGGTGAAGCCAGGTCGAGATAATGAGCATCTTAAAGTTAATCTTTTTTTTTTTTTTAAATACCTTGAGGATAAAAAGCACAAAAGTAAAATATTTCTTGAAGGGCTATAGAAAGATTCAAGCGCAAACACGAGGCGGGTATATGGATGAATTAAAATCCTTGAAGAGAATTTTGCGGGAAATAATTCAAAAAGCGCAACCAGAATTTTAAAGCAAGGATACAAACGTCATCCACTTAGAAACTAACACTAAGACAAACAGAACAACAACAAAAATCAGTCATGATGCATTTCCATTTAAATGAACTACCAGGCGATGCCGGCTATTTTTCGCCAATGTTTTGAATTCCCTCTACTCGAACATGTAAATGAACTACCAGGCGATGCCGGCTATTTTTCGCCAATGTTTTGAATTCTCTCCACTCCTAAAGAGATGAACAGATTCGGAAACTGTTTTTAATGAACCCCAGGTGCATTGGCCATGCTTGGGTTGAGACTCTGTCTTAAGATTATCCAAAACAATGTTGGAAACATACCATTTCACATAATTATATCTTCTTTTTTATTATGTGAAGACAAAATGAGTTTAAGTTATAGGACTCAGGAAGAGAGATAGAGAGGTGGACAGACGAGAGAGAGAGAGACAGAAAGAGAGAGAGAGAGAGAGAGAGAGAGAGAGAGAGAGAGAGAGAGAGAGAGAGAGAGAGAGAGAGAGAGAGAGAGAGAGAGAGAGAGAGAGAGAGAGAGGAAAGGGGGAGGGGCCTTACAAAAACAGAATTTTTGCGTGAGCAGAGATTGGATAAGACGAAATTAGATAGACCTTTATTGTCCCATTGCGGGAAATTATGCTTGGACATGATATTTACCGGAAGGATAATAAACAGCATAATAGCACAGAATTTTGAAATGTGGTTACATTAACATTACAATAATTTAGACATTTTAACACCTATCAAGTTTAACACATTCCATTTAGATACTAATGGAAGAAAACAGCAAGACAAAATAGATTTGTAAAAAAATGTAATTAGAAGCCTTTTCCTTTAGCCTTTACTGAGTTAACTCCCAAGTTAGGATGCATTGATACTGTAATTTCTTAGAGTAA
This sequence comes from Elysia crispata, assembly GCA_033675545.1. Taxonomy (NCBI): domain Eukaryota; kingdom Metazoa; phylum Mollusca; class Gastropoda; family Plakobranchidae; genus Elysia; species Elysia crispata. The sequence continues at coordinate 256,159 of JAWDGP010004303.1, read as the reverse complement.
TAAGGAACGGTGTCAATAGTATTATTTCTTTAAAGAAAATTAAAGAATGGTATAATTTAATAATCGCAGATTCGGGAAAATCATTAAAAGATGAAAGACAAACAAGAAAGTGTGGTCAGAACTGTAACTTTCACACTTCACACAATTTTTCCACCGGCTAGAATTCTTCCTCACGCCTGATTATGCGGGTTATCAAACTAACGCCACGCACAACAGAAGCAAAGAGGGAACATAATGGGTGTAAGAATGAGCAAAAAGCGAACCAAAAATGAAAAGTTAGGATATTATCCAGAAATATCGTCTTAAGAAATCATTTTTTAAAGTGTCTTAAAAGTAGAATTCCGTAAATATCACACTTTCGATGTTTTTTTTATACATAATTTGGAATCTATGCTCGGTATTTAGATCTCCCAAAAAATTTTCTGACTGGGACGGATGTGACGAAAGAAAAGTAGGATGAGAATTTCTGTAGAAGCGCATTTTTATCTTTCCTAAATTTGAAACTTAAGCTCAAATTTTGCCCATCATCATTCTAGAAATTCCTATTAAAACTGCAGCAATCAGGTAAAAGAGTGAAGGTGCGAAAATGTGTGCTAGAGAAATTAGAGAGAGAGAGAGAGAGAGAGAGAGAGAGAGAGAGAGAGAGAGAGAGAGAGAGAGAGAGAGAGAGAGAGAGAGATTGGGGAAGAGGGAGAGGAGAGTGGGTGGAATAGCTGATGGCAGAATGGTTAAAGAATTCCTTTCGTTTTAATTGTTTAGACATAATATCATCTTACAGCCTCGCGCTGCTGTCTTGCTTCCCTGCCTCTCTCTCTGTCAAATTTCCCTCTCCACAGAGTTCATTTTTAACTTGATTTTCCAAACATGCCTCCTGGCCTGCTCGATATTTTGAAAAGATTAGGAGTCAGTGTTTTGCTAGTCTATTGAAAAACATCATTAAGAGGTGCGTTTTCTCCCAGTGAAGATTATCTCCTGGATTACTCAACTAGCCGTCAGTCTGAGCTGCTGTAGCTCGCGACTCACGGAAAATGCCGCGGTAATTGTATCCAAGATGCCTCGGGTGAGCGACGCAGTACTCGCCTACAGATTTAGACTTAGCAAGTCTGGCCTACGTGGGCGCCATCACCGAGAAAATGACTTATAAACAAATATCGGATGAGGAAAGTGGTACATGTATTATTATCATTTTCGAAACTTTCAATGTTATTTCATCTGCTTCCTCATATTACAGAAGGTTGTTGGGCCATACAGCCATTGTTCTAGTGTCTGATATTTCTTACAACCTCGCCCTCTTTTTTCCTGTGGGGTAGATGATATCTCAACATTGTGGTGATAAAGAGAAGAACAAAGATGAAGAATAGCGTCAGACCAATGATGGAGTCGGACATAATTTATATTTCTTTTGTATCATGTTTCTTATTTTTTTTTTCTTCTTTTTACTTGCGATAGAACACTTCTAACATTACTTCTTTGTTTGATTTTTTAATTTGTTGTGCTGTCTAGCATATTCAGACACATTCTTTTCCGTTTGATGTTTTGCTTGTCTCTTGTATCCTGTGATGGTTATAGCGATCGTGGTAGCTCTGGTAAAGTTTCTGGTGATGATGGCGGTGGTGGTGCTGATAATGAGAACGATGATAACGATCGTGGTAGCTCTGGTAAAGTTTCTGGTGATGATGGCGGTGGTGGTGCTGATAATGAGAACGATGATAACGATCGTGGTAGCTCTGGCAAAGTTTCTGGTGATGATGGCGGTGGTGGTGCTGATAATGAGAACGATGATCATAATATTATCAGGTGGAATTAATCATGCAATCCTTATCTTAAAATATCGTTAACGATTTATACAGCCGCTTTTACTTGTTGAGAAGAAGTAAAAAAAACAAAAACAAAAAACAAAAAACAACAACATAGTTATTGCGTCCCATTAGCAACAAATTAAAAAAAAAAATAAGAGTGAATAAAACTACTCTCCCTCTCTCATCCTCTAACTGCAAAAAACTCTTTCTTTGACATGTGTTTATGCTTGTGGCGATAGCCCTTTATCCGAGCATCTTAACCTACATTTCACGCCATTTCCATATTTTACTTACACACCTTTAAACCAATTCTCTTCTCACAAACATTAGAGAATCAAAAATCATTAGAAAAAAAAAATTCGAAAAAAAAAGAAAAAAAATTGAAGGAAAGAAAGAAAAGTAAAAGTTTGAAATGTTTCTCTAATCCGAGCATGTCTCCATCAATTTTCTGGGGTATTGACGTCTGCCGTAGCAGAAGTCAGATGGCGCCAAGCTGTCTGAGCCCCAGTGTTTTGGCTTGCCTGGATCAGGGCTGACGGGATGTTCCGATTCCGTATTGACGGCAGATGAGATGGATGGGTGAATGGAGAAGGTGAAACAGATAGCTGCCGTGTAATGATCTTTTTTTTTCATGGTTTTTGGAGTGAGTAAATATACCGGAGGTGTGGAGACGAGGGGACTTTGGGGTATTCGGGGTGGGATGAACTGGGGAAGGGGAGTGGAGGGATAGAGAGAGAGAGAGAGAGAGAGAGAGAGAAAGAAAGAGAGAGAGAAAGAGACAGACAGACAAAGAGAAAGAGAGAGAGAGAGAGGCAGAGACAGAGAGAGAGAGAGAGAGAGAGAGAGAGACAGAAACAGAGAGAGAGAAAGAAAGAGAAAGAGTAGAGGGATAAAAAGATGGACAGAGATAACTAGTAAATTTTAAAAAAAGTAGAGAGAGAGAGAGAGTGAGCGAGTAAGCCAAAAGAGAGACAGTGAAGCAAAATGGGCATGAGAGATACAGAGAAAGATAAAAAAAAATGTATGCGAACTAAAAACAGAGCCTGAAATGAAAATCAAATGATAATAATTTTTCGTACAATAAAGTAATGTAGGAAAAGTTGTATGTTACACTTGGCCGACTGCAGAGAAAGGCGATTCGGTCACCGATGCAGAATCGAGTGGCTTTGACCAGATCCCCAGTCTGCATTCCGGTACACATACCTATATGTGCGTTTCTTCTATTTCTGAACACTAGTTATAATGATTCTGGTAACTATAAAAAATAATAGCTTAAAACACCTGCACGCTTATTTTTACCAAGACTCAACTCTAAACGACTTGGCTAATAATTGCTTCCGTTTGGATTATCGTTAAAAATAGAACTTGCATTCTAATTTTATGACGGGAAAAAGAAACAGATTTTGGACACCATGCTCTATCATACACCGACCCCCCTTCCCGGAATAAAAACTTTGCTCCGAAGGAAAACATTTCGTAATGATTTTCGTCTGGGGTTCGAGGTGTTATAACGAGTTATATTTTCCTGCATTTGTAAAAAAATCAGCGTTGCCTCCCTTAGTTGGAGAGTGTCGTGAAAGGAAGCCCGAACGTGTTAGATTAGCTTCCCAGGTGGACTGGTGGTACAGTTTATGATTCAATTCCTGACACCGTGACGGCTGTAACCACTTAGACAGATTGTAACAATGATGAGGACACGGAATGTATTCTTGCTGCTTACATTCCGATAGCTCAACCGTCAAGAAGGTTTTCCTGTCTTTTTTTCCTCTTCTTTTTTTTTTTTTCTTTGCTGTTCTTTGGATACCGTTAGAGTTGAAAAGTCAAGTTTCTACCTCAGAGGGACTTAGGCGATGATCAATTATTGGAACAAATGGGTGTCATAATCATGACTCTCCAATCATCATGACTGTTAGTTCCTTGGGCGGAGCTTAATGTTAGGAGACGAGACGGGTTTTAAAGATAGAGGACGTTGAAAAGTCGAGTTTCTACCTCAGAGGGACTTAGGCGATGATCAATTATTGGAACAAATGAGTGTCATAATCATGACTCTCCATTCATCATGACTGTTAGTTCCTTGGGAGGAGCTTAATGTCAGGAAAAGAGACGGGTTTTAAAGATACAGGTCTTGAGGTGGCTCAGTTAGTAGGGCGTTCGACTGACAATAAAGAGGTGGTTGAGCGTTTGATCCGTGGCTGATTTAACGGCATGCGACAAATCTTTCTCTTTATGTCCGCCATGTTTGGTGATAGTAACTCACAATTTGATAGAGTATTTGCATCCAACTAAAGGAAATAAGTTCTGGTCCTTATCGTTCTCGGATTGTTTAGAACCACGACTGGAGACATCATACTTTTTACCCTATTGAGCTCAAAGCTCTCGAGCTGTTTTCGGAAGTCTTATTCAACCCACATAACATAAAAAAAATGAATAATATTGAAAATATGACCAATGATTCACAACCGTATATATTTCTCCAACTCTTTCCCTTTCCCTATCTCCCTGGCTCTCTCTCTCTCTCTCTCTCTCTCTCTCTCTCTCTCTCTCTCTCTCTCTCTCTCTCTCTCTCTCTCTCTCTCTCTCTCCCTCCTCTTTTCCCCAGATGTTTCAAGCAAGCGAGAAGATGAGCCTGTGGTTTACACAGAGTCAAAGTTGTCCTTTTCTCGTCGCCCGCCGATGGCTTGATAAAATCAGAAGATAATAAACTGACATTTTGTTTGCTTGCTGGCTGCCCAATACATTACAAGCGGCAATAACTCTCTGCCCTTTTCGCGAGACAAAAGTTAATGTTGTCGCCTCCAAGGTGAAGAGTTCACTGCTCCTCATATTCGAGGATGGTCTCTACTCTCTAGTACTGAAAACCCAAAATATGTCAAACCTTGACTTTTATGTTTTGCGTAACGCTAAATAAAAAAAAATCTTAATAGAGTGGGGAAGAAAGAATCGATTTTGCTGTTTAAGTTTTTTTTTTATTATTATTTCGATGTAAGAAAATGATTTATCATCTTTACAGATTAAAAAGATTCATGGTACGTGTCGGAGAGCTATTTCACTGACCTTGTGTCTATAATTTTACTCTCGTTTTGCTATATCGTCTTGTTATTTCTATCTGTTCCTTGAAACCTCTTTTCCCTCTCTCTTTAGCTTCCTCGCTCGCTCTCTTCCTCTTTTTTGAGGTTCCCTTTTTTCTCATCTCTCTCTCTCTCTCTCAGTGTGCGAGTTTGGAGCCTCTCGTATTCAGCCAAGAGAGGAGAGAGAGAGAGAGAGAGAGAAAGAGAGAGAGAGAGAGAGAGAGAGAGAGAGAGAGAGAGAGAGAGAGAGAGAGAGAGAGAGAGAGAGAGAGAGAGAGAGAGAGAGAGGAAGTGGGGGGGGAGAGCGAAAGAGTGATGCAGCAAAAAAAAAAAAAAGCACCCAAAAAGAGGAATGAAGGAAGGAGGAAAAAGGATAAAACCAGAGGTACAGACAGCCATAAAGGACAAGTCGAAGAGAAGCGCGAACATCTCCGCCCGATTTGACTTTTTCACTGGACTCTCCGTCACCGAGCCGTCATGTTTGTTCGGGTCTTGGTTTTGAAATCTAACCTTCTCTCCACAAAGCTTCGAGAAGTTCTGTGTACAAAGAGAACAGGCTGAGGCGTTGAGTCTGGCCCTAATGAGCTTCCAATCTAGCATGGCCGGTCAGACGAGGCAGACTGAGGGGGGGGGGGGGGAGGAGAAGGGAGGAGAATAATGTGATTAGGATATATTTAAAAAAATTCTGGTGAGTTCAAACGAGTTTTAGAGTTGTCTACAACTCTCAGATTGGATTCCGACGATCAGAAATGATGAATATCACTATCTGGAATATTTTCGTCACCTCTGGTGATGCCAATATGAACTGAATGCTTTTAAGTTTCATTTCGATGTTCCCAACTCTTGCTCTCTGAAGCCCGGAAGTGTGTAATTCTCCTCTTAGCTCTGATTCTAACCATGGCGCTAGTTCATCGCCGCTTTATTTCTCTGTTGGTTTTTAAGGTTGTATCAGTTTAATTCTGGGCTAAGCCCATCAGAAATGAACTCGTTAAGGACTCCTTACTGTTTCATCAAATATATCTATTTTCCGGTTACATCAAACCATACAAATTGTAATTATACGAGAAGAAATGCAACCTCTTATTGAAAAAAATATATAACCGCTAATAAATTAAGTCCATCTGGAAATACCACGGACCAGCAGCTGCTCAAAAGTCAACAATAAATCTTCGCTGTTACGAAATTCTTGTTTCTTGTTACAAGATTGCTGTTTTAACTATTCCCAACAAGAGATTTCAAGTCTTTATCAAGTATATGCCTCCGTCAGGCAGGGTGGAATTTGATAATAAGTCCACAAAAGCCAAGATCTCATATGAACGGTGTCAAAGTCTTTGTGCATATTAGGTAGGACGCGCTAATCAAACAGCCATCAATTTTCCTTTCCTGTATTTAATAAACCATTTCCATAGTTATTCATTACCTCATTCCACTTGGTAGGTTGATTCTCTGAACATCCCATAATACTTCTAAAAGCATTGCGCATCGATTGATCGAAGATTCTTCGCATGCCTCACTCACCGGAATTCCAAGAATTGCACTAAAACATGTGTGATTAGTTTGTAAAGCTAAATGCTTAATGAATTAACTTAATAGAATTGCAGAAAGAAAGAAAAACAAACGATAAAAAGAAATGGAATGAATGCTTTAACTTTTATTAGACTGACGTTATTCAGGGCTGGAAAACATCAAATTCTGTACGTCCCCAATCCATTTCAAGGCCATTCTGATCGTTCATTATGAGAGGATGTAAGTAGGCCTACAAACAAAAAGTGCGGGGAGGTGTGCTGCCTTGCTGTCTACGGTAGTCGGCGTTGAAAAAGATCTTTAAGCAAAATAAAAATTGTTAACTAATTTCCAAACTAAAATCCAAATCTATTTACAGATTTTTTTAAACATTCATTTTCATTTAGGTTTAAATAACAGCGCGGCTAAGGTTTCCTGCAAGGCAGAGCGCTTTTATGCACTTTAAACGAAAATTCACAACTTTCTAATAAGCGTTTATAAAGATCTTAAAAAAGGGATAGGGAAAGTGTGGAATAACTCCATTTCCTTCTTTATATTTTATTCACAAGTACAGGTTTCAACTACAGGACTTGAGTACGCTTAGCCTAATTAGGCAATTTTTAACAACCATGATCAGAAGCTATCCATAAGCCAATATTTTTTTTTTAAATTAAATGAAATTCTTCAACAAGGCAGCAAGCCACTCCCCACGCTATTATAATGGCTCAAACCTTAGTCCTATAATTACAAGGATTAAGACAACATTCTCAGTCAGTGAAATCGTACTTTGCTATCCAGCTGTCACCGAACAGGTCAGGATTGATCCAATAGTTTTAGATACAGGGGCCCGAACCTCTTCAGCGCAAGTCAAGTTACGCCATTCATCTCGAAAGGTGATAAGGCGATCTTGACTTCAATTCTTGTTTGGCACCTTTTGACAAACTTTCATACCTATCTCCACATTAAGCCTTGGGGGACATTTTTCAATTAAATGCGTATAGTCTGAGAAGAAAAGGAAAAAGTAGAGACAATATGTATATAAATAATAGATTAGTAGATAGATGGATAGAAAGGCAGATAGATAGAAAGTAAGAGAAAGAGATAGATAGATAGGTAAAAACATCGAGGACAGTATAGATAAAGAGAGAGAGAGAGGGAGGGAGGGAGGGAGAGAGAGAGAGAGAGAGAGAGAGAGAGAGAGAGAGAGAGAGAGAGAGAGAGAGAGAGAGAGAGGGAGGGAGGGAGAACAAAAAGAATCATAGGAACTAGGAATCTTGCAGTTTGATGAGACGAGAAAAGAACAAGGAAAAAGTAATAATCTTAAGTTATCCTTATCACCGATAAGAAATTTTAATCGATGCTGTTTGATTTTAATTGAAAAATGTGGAATATAAATCAATAACAGGCAGCACATTCATCGTTCAGTTTTGCATCAATTAAGGGTTGCACTATAACATTTAAGCATTTTTTTTTCCTGAAAACACAAACCACATAGAATGTTTCCAAGAAAATAAAAATGTTAAAAATCTTTGAATCTGCGATATCTCTATGAAATTTGGAAAGAAAACTATTAAAATCAGAAAGTGCTTAGAAGTTGACAAATTTATTCCATAAAAACATAATTTTGATACAAATTAGTACATCTTCGATTTATGTGCCTTCTAGGTCTATAAATCCTGGATAATCTGTTAAAAAGTATAGACTTAGGAAGCCAGACCAAATCCAACCAGGTTCTTCTAACATTTTCCTCATAAACACCAACATATTCATAAACACAATAGGGCAAAAACTGAGACCATTATGCGGTCTCTGGCTATCCGTATATTGTGTGTGCGTCCGCTAAAATTCTAGGGGACTTCTATCCGCTTTAATGCGGGTCTTTTTTATCCGATTCTGTTAATTGTGTGGGTCCGTCCTACGCAAACATGACCTTAAAACCTGGACAACTAGAAACGAAAATATCAGGCTTCAAAGTTAAAAAGGTATCCAAATTTACTTGTTTTTTGTTTTTTTGTGAGACGAGTGAGATTATTAGGGACAGGAAAAAAGACAATTTTCAATAGATTGGGTGGAGGGTAAGCTGAAGAGAGAAGAGACACTGGGATAGAAAAACAGAGATAGACGTAGAGAGAATGAGGCGTGGCTGATATGTAGAATGAGAGAAAGGAGTGATAGAGACAGTAACACAAACATGGAGAGGCGAGGGAGAACAAAACTAAAATAAAAAAAAAATAAGAGAGGGAGCGAGAGAGTGAGAGAGAGATGGAGAGAGAGAGAGAGAGAGAGAGAGAGAGAGAGAGAGAGAGAGAGAGAGAGAGAGAGAGAGAGAGAGAGAGAGAGAGAGAGAGAGACAGAGACAGACAGACAGACAGACAGACAGACAGAAAGACAGATAGAGAGACAAAAACACATATTGGGGGACACAAACACAGACAGACATAGACGAAAAGGGGAAGAAAAAGAAAAAAAAAGAGTTGAAGAAAGATTCCGCTAAGAGAATTAGTTTAATTTCTTCCTCAACCTCGACCAGCGGGTGAATGTTGAGGTGTACCGGTACTAGACCTGGGACTGGGAGTAATGGTTCACATTTCTGTGTGAACAGACACATGACTTGGCCGCCATGTTTGAGGACGGCCAAGAGGGCCAACACGACGGTGTCAGGTTCTCAACCTACGGGACTCCATGACGCCTCGGTGATAGTCGCTGCGCCTGCGTAGTGCAGAACCCTCAGCTGGTCACATGACAGTCAAAATAGGCCGACTTTAAACTAATTATCTTTATGGCATACAAACGCTATAACGATACAAAGTTGAAAATAACTGGGTGTAATGAGTTGAAATTCTATCGTTTTACTAACGTAAAGGATATTGATTTTTATTTTATGCCTCTTATTCCTCTTCTGATTTTTTAAATCCCTCTACCCCTCTTCTTCTTCTTCCATTTCCGCACCATCCCCCTCTTCATGATCCACGTCGTCTACATCTTTAGCATAATCATCATCATCATTTTCAGAATTATTTTCACCACGTTCAGCATTCCTCTCCTCCTCTTCTTCCTCTTCTGTCTTCGTTACCTCCTCTTTCTCCTTGTTGTTCCTGTCTTTACTCTCCCTCTGCATCTTCTTTCATTCCCCACCATATACCTCCTAATATGGACGTGCACTTCTTTGTAATTATGTTGCTGAATCAGAGAGATACTGATGGAAAAAAAAGAGAAAGTGTGAATAAGGGGGGAAATCATAAGTGTTTCCTAGTGCATAGTGCCCATACAATCTTGCTTTTGTCTTTAAACTGCATAAACCAACTCATCAGGTTTTCTTTATTCTCCTCGATTTCAGAGAACACTTTCTGGTTTTCATTTAAAGATTCTTTCATAGCCACCGAAATATTTCAGGTATTTTTTTTTTTAGCTGCCCTGAAAATAGCCTTTAGCAGAATGCAACGCTTCTGACGGACACACCTCAGTGAGTCTTCCGGTGCGTCAGAGCCGGGAAGGGGGCACTGAGTGGCATGCCGGGACAGGGCCACTAGCAGACGATCTCAGCCGGCAGCAGCAGACGATTAGTTGGAGGTGTGGGAGAAAACAAAGGTCAGCAAAATCCGTGGAGACTGTCACCAGTGCAGTGGGTGGAAGGAATCCGGAGAGACAGATGCCTACATCAAAGGGTTGGTCAGAGCTGTATAGGATCGGCGCCGACATCTGGTCATAGTGCTCGGCTCTGGAAAATGCTAGAGAAAGAGAGAGAGAGAGAGAGAGAGAGAGAGAGAGAGAGAGAGAGAGAGTGTGTGTGTGTGTTAACAAAAAAACCCAAAAAACTCTGCGTTGCCTGAAGTAAAGTCAAATTAATCGAGAGAAAATTTAATCTTGCATAGAATTCAAGGGAATTTTTTTTTTTTTTTTTTGCGGGGGCGGGGGGTTACGAAAGATGCAAGCTCAATTAATGTTCTGGGAACATTTGATTTCCAAAGAAAGACTGCGAATTCCGTACAACGAGAAGTAATTAATAGTTCCATGATCTTTTTGTTTTCCGTGACAGCCAAGCGTAATTTATTTTAGTACATTAAAAGTTTGGGTGAAAAAGCACAAAATGAAAGCTTCTAATTATTTCATATTTTCAGTTAAAGATGCCCACAGATCACAATCATAACGGGCTTAAAAAATTATACTATTGCTGCAGATTTGTGTAACAAGGAGCCAAGGGGAAGAGCTAAAGCCAAGCCGCTGGTAGTTCCACATACCATTCAAATGCTGTGTCAACACTGAACTCTTACTGTTTATCATTAATTCAAGGGAAAAAAACGAGAAAAGAAACCGACCACAAGACACAGCAGCGATGGCCTTTCTCAATACTCTGGGGATTTATTCAGCGGTCTACGCGAGACTACAATAATAATTTAATGCATGAGAAATAAGTTGTTTTTATGCGTGTGATATCAAAACCGCTAATTTAACCTACTTACTTATTTTCTCTTTTTGTGCAAGGCAAGTTTTAAAGCAGTTTTTTCCAAACGTGTGTGAATATTGGGAGAACATAATCTGTACTGCGGTTTTAAAAATATTCATTATAGCAGAAAAGGTACCTTAAAGATCGTACATTCCACACAGTCAACATCAACAGGCTGTCATCATTGGCAATATTATGTACTGTGTTATCTTCACAGAATCTTGCCTCATCTTGCAACTACTGGTCAAAACCTTTTTTTCACAACCATTAGATTACTCTGGAGTAATAGAGAATCGTCCTTGTTGTCCTCATCATTATCAACAACAGCAACAAAACGAATAAAAT
>JAWDGP010004303.1:137500-240000 GCA_033675545.1 Elysia crispata | reverse complement strand
CTTTGGGATAACGTAACTCTCAAACCAAAATTTTAACAGTTCTAGCCGTACTGGGAAGATAATATTATGAGCGAAGGGAAAATTTTTGTGTTTAAAAGAAAAAAAAGATGGAGCTTGGAGGTTTCATGCACATAATTTTTTTTTTTTGCTCTCTCTTTCTCTCTCTCTCTCTCTCTCTCTCTCTCTCTCTCTCTCTCTCTCTCTCTCTCTCTCTCTCTCTCTCTCTCTGACTCTCATTCATTTTCTCTTTCTGCTCTGCGTGCAAGGCTTAAACAATAAAATTAGCAATGTAGAAGTGTTACCACATGTACTTTGGTCCGTAATTTCCCCCGAAGCCATGTGAAACAGCTCATAAAGTCTAATGAAGATTCGCTGTTCCGTGATTGTTATGGAGGCTTGTCGAGACAAAACCCGGGGAGAAACAGAGTGAGACGGCATCCTTGGATATGTCGCCATATTGACAGTATACACGGCTTTAGCTTACAGCATTGGGAAGCATTAAGGCGTATGCTCATTTTCTCTATCATTCTGCCTGTCTGTCTCTGTCTGTCTGTCTGTCTGTCTGTCTGTCTGTCTCTCTCTCTCTCTCTCTCTCTCTCTCTCTCTCTCTCTCTCTCTCTTTCTCTCTCTATCTATCTGTCTCTCACTTTCTTTCTCTCTCAAGTCTGATGAAAGAAACCAAGAATATATTTATAGCATTATATCAGTGAGCACCATGACCATAATCTACTTCATCCAGTATAGAATATTAAATTTCATTTCTATTTTGCTTAGCTTGTGAACGCAAAAACGCTGAGGTCACTGTCTTGTATGACTTTGATAGATTAAGTGATTTAGAGATGAGTAGATAGTTAGGTAGACATACAGACAGACAGAAAGATAGACACTATAGTAACTGTTGAAGGTTATGTTAGCATGTGATAGTGCTAGACAAAAAGGAGCGATAATAATATTAATTTGGAATTATCAACTAGATAGATAGATAGACAAGAGACAAATAGATAGATAGAGAGATACATAAACAGACAGATAAATAGATATATGGGTAGAAGAATAGCTCGATGGATAAATAGATAGATAGCTGATTCGACGAACCAAAGAGTACAACCTAGTAACAAAACTTCCGAGGAAAGCTCCCAAACTTAAATATGCTACTTATATTCCTTATACAGTTTACATCCTCAAAGATGCTGTTCAACAGTTTTTTTTAATGTGCATCGCAACTACTGATGGATAGATATGCCAACATATAAAAATAAAGATAGAACTCTAATAAGATTTATCTAATAGAGAATTAGAGCTATTTAGAAATTGAGAAAAGAATTATTGTTTTGTGGAAGAAGAAGAAAGGGCAAGAAAAAACGTCTTATATATATATATATATATATATATGTATAAAATCCAAAATATCTTAGAGAAAGCAAGCAGCATGAAGTTCTTGAGATGTTTTGAAAAAGAAAAAAAAAATTTCAAGATTCAAAATTCCAGCGAACAATGTTAAAACACATTCTAAACGCACGGATAAAATGTGAAGAGAGTTAGAAAGGAAACAAAGAGCACGTAAAAAGCTATTCAATACAAAAGCTAAGTAACAGCATTGCAACCCGCTGTGCTGAGCCAAAGGTGAAAGGGTGCGTTTCAAATGAAAGGTCTGCTCCTATTTTAAAAAGAAGGGGGAAAAAAATCACAGAATTGACGATGAAAACCATCGCATTAAGGTAATGTTTATAAAGAATACAGAATTGTAAAGCAATTTCTGTATCTTTGGATACTTTAGGAGTAAGTCGGGCGTTTTGAATTACGTTCAAGATAATCTGTCTCCGGACTAGGGATGAGCCGTTGTATTTTCTTTATCGTTTTGCCGTCTCTTGCCGATAGAGCTCATCTTTGAAGATAACAAAAAAATAGCGTCACTCGATACTAATGGCGAAACAAAAACAATTTTATCTTGATGTCCTTAGGATCGGATATTTTCTATGTAGTGAACCTTCGCACCTTGAAAAATCGTGAAATACTTAAATAATCCTTAAATTTTATTCTTTTTTTCGATTTTTTTTTCCATTCGCTGCTGCAGTCCTCTATAAAGCAGTGTGATAGGGGTAGAAGCCAAACCAAACGGATTAACTCCCCCCTCTCTGACAAGAACATAGATAACTGATCATTACAGAATGGGGTGAAATGGGAAATACTTTCTGTCCATTTTTTTCCCTTTGAAATGACTCGATCTTCTGTTCATGTCGAATCCTCCTATACAAGTTATTTATTTATTGTACCAGCCTCTGCCACCCCCGCGTTATTTCCGATCCTCTAAGTTATTTATCTTTCCTCTACATTTATAGACATTTCTCACGTTTCCGATACCTCCTCTCGCGTATATCTTTCTCTCATTGTTTTTTAACACACTCTCCTGCCCTTAACGCTTCTTGCACTCTATTCCTCCGCTGTGTTTCCGAAATTCCTTCCTTCTCTCTATCATGCACCCGCCCGCCCCCCAATCTATTTAAATTTTTTTTTTATCTTCTCCCTCTTCGAGCTGTCCCCTTGCTAACGAAATAAAAATAAGACAAAAATTAAAAGAAAGGGAAAAAAGCACGTCAGTCACAGGTCCTAGAAGCGTGACCTCTGACCCTCGGATGATATCCATCAACCAGGAGCGATGTGTGAAGGCGTTGATGACCTGTCACAGCTAGATCTATGCTCGGACCTCCTGTAGATCTGGACACAATCGTGTTCACGCGAGTCGCTTCGCCAGCTTCAGCAAAACCCTCATCAAACGGTCTCTCATCCAAAGGTTTTTTTTCTCTCACTTTTTTAAAAAAACTTTTAACCCTCACCTCTCCCTCTCTCTCTCTCTCTCTCCCTCCCTCTCTCTCTCTCTCTCTCTCCCTCCCTCCCTCTCTCTCTCTCTCTCCCTCTCTCTTTCTCTCTTTCTCTCTCTCTTTCCATCTCTCTCACTCTATGTATCTCTCTCTCTCGCGGTATCTCTCTCTCTCTTTCTGTCTCTCTCTCTCATTTTCCGTCAAACGTACTGTGACCTGCTCTTGCAGAGCCTGTTTTTCTTTTTGGAAAGATGAAACAAAAGAAGCAAATTAGACCTTGGGTAAAAGACACTTCGACCGTGTTAAGACTCGATCTAAGCTATGTAATGCTTTATGTTTTTGAAACCATTTACTGTAGCTACTGAATTTCCTTGACATCTCATTTGCTAAACAGAACGACTGTGATAAGAGAAAGAAAAGCAACGAGTAACTGTTAGTCCTTGAGTAAAAGACAACTTCGACCGTGTTAGAACTCTAAGCTATGTAATGCTCAATGTTTTTGAAACTATTTACTGTAATTACTGAATTTTGAACCATCTTTTTTGCTAAAAATAACGACTGTGGTAAGAGAAAAGAAGCAGGAAGTTGGAACTTGAGTAAAAGACATCACCATCGTGTTAGAACTCTAGGCCATGTAATGTCCAATGTTTTTGAAACTATTCACTGTAATTACTGAATTTCCAAGCCATCTTTTTTTGCTAAAATTAAAATAACTACTGTAATAATAGAAAGTGAAGCAGGGAGTTGGAACTTGGGAAAAAGACATCCCCACCGTGTTAGAACTGTAAGCTACGTAATACCCAATGTTTTTTAAACCATTTTTCTGTAATTACTGAATTTCCGAGCCATCTTTTTTGCTAAAATTAATATAACTACTGTAATAAGAGAAAGTGAAGCAGGGAGTTAGAACTTGGGTAAAAGACAACCAAGAGCGTGTTAGGACTCTAAGCAATGTAATGCTTTTTGTAAAAAGACTATCCACTGTAATTTGATGCGTTTTCTCACACTCGTTAACGCCTTGAACCGAAACGAGCGCTCCAAGCCCGAAATCAAAACTACCATCAATTTGTTGTTACTGAATGAGAATGATCTACAACATTAATGGTCTCCTCCTAAAACCGATTTCAACCAAAGAAATGCTCAACAAAAAATAGAAATTAAGACCTTATTAGATGACTGTTTAAAATTAGTCCATCAACATAACAGCTCTGGCCACATCAGACTACTTAGCGCTTGAGAAGGACAGGCTGTGTGTTTTAGCGCATGACGAAGTAGCGCAGGTAGGTTGCATAATAGTTATTGTCATCATTGAAAACCTTGCGAAAATTTGAGTTTGCATGAGAACAATGTGAAGAAAAAAAAATTTAAAAAAAACCCAAGAAAGTTTAATGTAAGAACAATATTAGCTATATCAGTCAGTGCATTTTCTGTTATCAAACTTATTAATGTGAGAAAAAGGAAATGATTATGTTTAGCAATTAAGATGTCTGAGAAATTCTTAGTTTTTTTTACTTTTCTGCCCTCTAAAAATGTACCTTATCGCGTTGTGATAAATGAAAAAAGCTGATATACAAAAAGAAGAAAGTCAATTTTTCATTATCACGATAAGAGATGCATGATCAGCCTTACTGGAATTCTATTCTTTCCACTTGAAACTCTTAGATATATCTGAAAATTATACAGACAAGCGCCAGTTTTTGGCGCATTTTCAAAAAAAAAAAAAAATCAGTTTCATGCCAGAATTCGCTCGCCTTATTGCCTTAAATACTGACTGTGTGACTGGAACCCCCCTCATGAAAATAACACACCATTGAAAAGATCAGTTCTAGTGTTGTTTAGACCCAGGCTGAAACAGCGCGAATCACAGAATCATTATCCCTGTTTAAAAAAAAATCTGAGTAAAAATATCACATGTGAGTCTTATCAGACGCTCAAAAATAAATTAATGAACATTGAAAAGCATTGTTCACTGAAGCCAGAATCTAAATAAGAAACCGGTAATAGGTCATTATTCAGATGGATTCTAGTTATCCACAGACAACTGAACCTAAATTGTTCGTAGAACTAAAGACACTCTAGGCATTGTTGCTAGACCACTAAATAAGTATAGAGACACTCTAGCCATTGTTGCTAGACCACTAAGTAACTGTAAAGGCTCTTTTACCATTTTTTTTCTAGATCACTAGGTGGCAAAAAAGACACGTTTACCATTATTGCTAGATCACTAGCTGACTATAAAGACACTCTAATCATAAAATTGTTGATAGATCACTAGGCGACAATAAAGACACTCTAATCATTGTTGCTAGATCACTATGTGACAAAAAAGACACTCTAACCATTGTTGCTAGATCAGTAGGTGACAATAAAGACACTCTAACCATTGTTGTGAGACGACTCAGTAATTTTAAAAACACTTTTACCATTATTGCTAGATCACTAGGTGACTATAAAGACACTCTAACCATTGTAATTTGTTATTAAACGACTCAGTAACTATAAAAACACTGTAACCATTGTTGTTAGATCCTTAGGTGACAATAAAGACACTCTAAGCATTGTTTCTAGATCACTAGGTAACTATTAAGACACTTTTATTATTGTTGCTAGATCACCAGCTAACCAGAAAGACACTCTAACCATTATTTATTTCTAGATCACCAGGTATTACTATAAAGACACTTTTACCATTGTTGCTAGATCACTAGGAAGCTATAAAGATACTTTAAATATTGTTGCTAGATCACTACGTGACAAAAAGACAATTTAGCCATTGTTGCTAGATCACTAGGTGACAATAAGACACTCTAACAATGTTGCTAGATCACTAGGAAAATATAAAGACACTTTAATTATTGTTGCTAGATCACTAAGTAATAATAAAGACACTCTAAGCTTTGTTGATAGATCACTAGGTAACTATTAAGACACTCTTACCATTGTTGCTAGATCACTAGCTATCTATAATGATACTCTAACCCTTATTTATTGTTAGATCACCAGGTAACTATAAAGACATTAACTATTGTTGCTAGATCACTAGCTATCTATAATGATACTCTAACCCTTATTTATTGTTAGATCACCAGGTAACTATAAAGACATTTAACTATTGTTGCTAGATCACTAGGTTACTATAAAGAAGTTCTGACCTTTGTTGCTAGATCACTAGGTAGCTAAAAGCACTCTTTAAACTTTATTGCTAGATCACTATGTGGCAATAAAGACACTCTAACCATCGTTGCTACATCACCATGTAACTGTAAAGACACTTTTACCATTTTTTATAGATCACTAGGTAACTATAAAGACACTTTTACCATTATTGCTAGATCACTTGTAAATTGAGCCAATAGAATGTTACAACCCATATCCGATGAATTAAAAATCAAACGAAGTAATACAGGTTAAAAATACGAAAGTAATGCCAAGATTTAATTGGAAACGTTTAATTTGTTTAATCGCTAATCTCAAGTAAACAGCTTTATGAAATCAAGTGCTCTCCCTTACAGACCTGGAGAGTCACGATGATCGGTGACATGCGTTTTATCGTAGCTCATGTACCTCTCACTCTAGAGATACAAAGTTCGAATGTTTAGTGGCTGCTATTTTTCATCCTGTATCTTAAACATAAGTGGTTATACTTGACGAAACAATTTAGAGGTGAAGGAAAAAGAGCAAGAGGAGGAGGAGGAGGAGGAGGAGGAGGAGGAGGAGGAGGAGGAGGAGGAGGAGAAGAAGAAGAAGAAGAAGAAGAAGAAGAAGAAGAAGGAAAAGGAGAACGAGGAAGAGGAGGCGAAGGAAAAAAAGAAAGAAGAAGAAGAAGAAGGAAAAGGAAAACGAGGAAGAGGAGGAGGAGAAAAAAGAAGAGGAAGAAGGAGATAAAGAAGAAGAAGGAAGAAGAGGAGGAGAATAAAGAAGAAAGGTAAGAATGGTGAAGGAGGAGAGTAAGAGAAAGAAGGAAAATTAGAAAAAGCTGGTGATGATAATGATTATAATGATGAACAATTAAATGAAACGAAAAAGAATGGACAAAAAAAAAAAGAGCAGAACTCATCTCAAGACCTGATTTTATTGAGGAGATGATTGCTGAAATTGGAAAAAGATGATGGGAAACGCGTGAGCAAAACGTGAGGAAATTCTTCGAGTGGAAAAAAGCCCTGTTTAATTAAAAGCGTGCAATTTAGACAGCAGCAACTAGATCTGGGGAACTACTCCGCTAAGTGTATCCACATGGACAGCTTTCCTGGTAACAACGCAGTTAAAAATAGAGGAGATCCTGATCGACTCAACAAGCAGCAAACTCCGGGCTTTAAACATGGGATGCCGCGCCCCGCACGGTGCAAGTTTTATCGTCGCAAGTTAGTAGTCGGGTTTACCCACAATGTCTTTGGGTTTACCTAGCAAAGTGTGAAAGTCGTTGTTCATTATAGTTTTCATCTTTCTTGGAGGTGTTATAATGTTGGACCTATGTTGCGTACTGTGCATGCTATATTAACCCATTGCCTGTTGGTTGTTTTTGAATTTTCAATCGTGTTTGTATTTGTTACTATTACTATTCTAAGCAGAAGTGAAAAAGATTAAATTGGAAGGATGGATGGTTAGAAAAAGAGAGGAAAGAGAGAGAGAGAGAGAGAGAGAGAGAGAGAGAGAGAGAGAGAGAGAGAGAGAGAGAGAGAGAGAGAGAGAGAGAGAGAGGGGGGAAAGGGGGGGGGGTTGCTGAGACAACAAGGTTCTCGCAAAACTATCTAAGTCTGTAATGTCGCGATTTAAAGATGCTTTTTTTTCTGCACGAATATTCAACTATTATTGTTCATTTATTTCGGGAGTGGGGGAGGAAGAGGAGGAGAAAGATACACGTTACTATTATAATAAATCTAGCAAAGTTTTGAAACAAGATTCTAAGTAGCGAACAAGCGCCACAAGTCTGTTTTATCAAGCAGTAGGTTACTCTTGTTTAGGCATTGTCGGGAAATACTATACATGTCAGTTGCCGCTTGATGAACAAACAAGGGGCAGACTTTGTCTAGACAGGAAGAAGACATTCGAGAAATCACTCTAGGAGACCCATTTCCAGCGGACACAACGGTCACTCACCGCTTGTCAACATTCAAGCGAAATTTGATATCCGAACCCACGCCCGTTGTCATCACGATTAGTCAGTCATAATTATGTCCTGCTGGAGAACATTGTGGGAGAGGAAGAGATAGATAGAAAGAGAGAGAAAGACAGACAGGCGGACAGACAGAGACAGAGAGAATCTGAGGGTATGTTTGAAGTGGCTAGCGGCATTTTCTGCTTTGATACGTCTAGTATGAAATGATTGGCGGCATTTTCTGCTTTGATACATCTAGTATGAAATGATTGGCGGCATTTTCTGCTTTGATAAATCTAGTATGAAATGATTGGCGGCATTTTCTGCTTTGATACATCTAGTATGAAATGATTGGCGGCATTTTCTGCTTTGATACATCTAGTATGAAACGATTGGCGGCATTTTCTGCGTTGATACATCTAGTATGAAATGATTGGCGGCATTTTCTGGATTCGTACATCTAGTAAGAAAAGAATGGCGGCATTTTCTGGATTCGTACATCTAGTATGAAATGATTGGCGGCATTTTCTGCTTTGATACATCTAGTATGAAACGACTGGCGGCATTTTCTGGTTTGATACATCTAGTATGAAACGACTGGAGACATTTTCTGGTTTGATACATCTAGTATGAAACGACTGGAGACATTTTCTGGTTTGATACATCTAGTATGAAACGACTGGAGACATTTTCTGGTTTCGTACATCTAGTATGAAATGGCTGGCGGCATTTTCTGGTTTCATACATCTAGTATGAAATGACTGGCGGCATTTTCTGGTTTGATACTCTAGTATGAAATGATTGGCGGCATTTTCTGCTTTGATACATCTAGTATGAAATGACTGGCGGCATTTTCTGGATTCGTACATCTAGTATGAAATGGCTGGCGGCATTTTCTGGATTCGTACATCTAGTATGAAATGGCTGGCGGCATTTTCTGGTCTCATACATCTAGTATGAAATGACTGGCGGCATTTTCTGGTTTGATACTCTAGTATGACATGATTGGCGGCATTTTCTGCTTTGATACATCTAGTATGAAATGATTGGCGGCATTTTCTGGATTCGTACATTTAGTATGAAATGGCTGGCGGCATTTTCTGGATTCGTACATCTAGTATGAAATGGCTGGCGGCATTTTCTGGTTTCATACACCTAGTATGAAATGACTGGCGGCATTTTCTGGTTTGATACTCTAGTATGAAATGATTGGCGGCATTTTCTGCTTTGATACATCTAGTATGAAATGACTGGCGGCATTTTCTGGATTCGTACATCTAGTATGAAATGACTGGCGGCATTTTCTGGTTTGATTCTCTAGTATGAAACGACTGGAGACATTTTCTGGTTTGATACTCTAGTATGAAATGATTGGCGGCATTTTCTGCTTTGATACATCTAGTATGAAATGACCAGCGGAATTTTCTGGATTCGTACATCTAGTATGAAATGGCTGGCGGCATTTTCTGGTTTCATACATCTAGTATGAAAAGAATGGCGGCATTTTTCTTGTTTCATACATCTAGTATGAAATGACTGGCGGTATTTTCTGATTTCATACATCTAGTAAAAAATGGCTGGAAGAATCGTCTAGGTTTACAAAGGCTTGCACCGCATGAATGAATGATTTAAGAACTAATTGAAGAAAGAAAAATTTAAAGGGACAGAAACGACTTTTTATAGTTTTGCACCTAATAATAAAACAGAAGTATAGGGGACACTTGTGTTTTTTAATTTAAAGAAAAACGTCACTCCTAGAGCCGATCACTGTCACACTATTCTCCCCTCTTATTTTCCTTATGTTTCAATGTCTCAATCCCCAGCAAAAAAATCTCCGGAAAGTGCTGAAGCTGTTTTACAGTCTAATCCTTCGCCATCTATTGTCTCCTAGAACACATTTATAACATTCTATACATGACTCTGTCAGATTCTTCATACTCCATTTCTTTCAGATTGTGAGAATGAGACGGGAACAAAAAAAGACATGGGGAAAAATGTTCTCTCGTTTTCCGGTCATTACACTTAAAAGGAATGAGGGGTTCAAAGTAGCCATGGTCAGTTTTGCTTTTCATATTCCTGAACCAGGTGTGTTTCCATGTACAGAAAAACGAATAGAAATATGATAAAAAGGAGAGTAACGTGGGTTCTTGTTAATATGCAGTTATCTCTCTCTCTCTCTCTCTCTCTCTCTCTCTCTTTCTCTATATATCACTCTCTTTCTCTCTCTAACTCTCTCTCCCCACCCCCTTTTCTCTATATATCTCTTTTTCTCTCTCTTTCTCTCCCTCTCTGTCTGTCTGTCTGCCTTTCTCTGTCTCTGTCTCTGTCTGTCTGTCTGTCTGTCTCTCTCTCTCTCTCTCTCTCTCGCTCTCTCAAACATACACCATTTACAAACTCATTTCTGATGCGCCCTCGAATTTATCTTTATTCACTTTTTACTCTCTCCTCTTCACGTTTTGGCTGTGCATGATTAACTTCGGACTCTCTTACTGTTAGGAGAATAAAATTTGAAAAATGGAAAAAAAAAAAAAAAAAAAAAAAAAAAATATATATATATATATATATATATATATATATATATATATATATATATATAAACAACGAAGAAGAGGAACTCAGAAAATCGGTTTGAAGTAACGCACAAACCTGTCACGCTATCGTCTGCTGAACTCCGTAGCTCCTTCATCTGGCGCAGATGGTGCCAAAAAAGGTAGATAATTATAATTGGTCCGCTATCAGCTTTCGTGGGTGGCGAAACTTACACGATGTACAAGTGAGACGCTATAATTAAATTAGGGTAAGGTGGAACCTGCTCGTATCTCCCACACCTTCAGATTTTGAGAATGCAATGACAGAGAGGGTGTTTCGAGAGAACGGGAAAAACTGCTGGTTGTAAGCAGGTTAGCAGGTTAAGTGCGCTGACTGATGGGGTTTCCCCCCCACCCCCATTGTTGTTACTGCAGATTTGCTACGTCAGAGATTTTATTCGTGTTAGCTTTTACACAAGAAAAAAAAAATGAAAAAAATGTGTGTATGTAGAAGTAAACTCAACTGGCATGAGTCCAGGGAAATTTGGGCTAAACTCTTCTTTCCCAATAAAACAACTTTTTAAAAAATTTTATTATTACAGCGAAAAAAAAATTGAACATAAAAAAAAAAAGTTTTCCTTATCAAAATTCCACCTCTTATCTTTTTTTTTTTAGACTAGTTTTTGAGTACCGTACCCTTAAAATTTCGTTAGCATTATTTTCTATTCTAAGCTGTCAGTACTATACCGTGCATTCCTACAGACTCCTCTAGTAACTATGTCCTATAAAATATTCCGTCATTCATTTCTCAGTCTTTCAGTTTTCATTTTCCCTGTACTCGGCATCCTAAAAATTAATCATTTGCTCATTGTTTAGACCTAAAGTTTTCAAGATCCAGAACTCTCAAGATTTTTTCGTCTTTTTCGTCTGTTTTATAATCATGGGAAGGGCTTTGGGTCACTGTATAGTGTATCATATAGATGCGGAAAAACCTGAACGACACATAATGCTGTTTACACTCTTGTTTTTAGTGTGTTGCCATGAAAGATTTGAAAGAACTGCAACACTGTTGGTTAGCGTCAATGCTAATGAGTAGATCAATGAATCAGATAAATACACAACCTTGGCAGCAGTAGAACTGGGATCTTATCTGGTTTTTAAAGCCTTTTGCGGGGAAATTGTAAAGTCTGAGGACAACAAACTTCAGGGAAATATTTTCACTATACCTTTTTTTCAAATTATATCATCCAAGCAGTAAATCTATGAAGTATATGCGCTAGGTATCGTGTCAATTATATTATGAATTTTGTCAAATTCTCTAACGCAATTCTGTCATGTTATCTTTTGACACTTTTATCCTTGTGTCTGCTGGCGTGATTCTATGTAATAACCTAATCGTAGCCAAATGTATGACTTTTATGATGGGTTCAATGTGACATATACAATAGAAAATTATAAAATGTTACTTTTGACTTAGAGAAATCTATGATTTTATTATGTTCACTACCAGGATGGAACGACTGGGCGTCATGGTCGCCATGCAATGCACCCTGCGATGGAGGTCGTCAAGTTCGATCACGTGACTGCCCAAAAGTAAACGGCGCATGCGTAGGAATAGGGCAGGAATCTCGCTCATGCAATGTCTTCTCATGTGAAGGTAAAAACTCTTTGCTGCGGTATTATTGTATTGGGAGTGGATCTCCCCTCATCGTTACATTCTTGCTGTGACAAAAAAAAAAATGTATTTACACCTGAATGGATGTTTTTACGTTTTCACGTATCTTTATGTCATGAATAAATGTTCTGAATCTCTTTACTTGTTTTCGGTCTCAGGAAGCCACGACCTTTTGACCTTGATGGGAGTGCGATCCCTTCCCAATGGCGTGATGAGGAGCGACACCGCAGACGGGGAGGAATACGTCATCACCAAGGACGCCAAACTATCGCTTCCGGCGTCTCGTGTTTATGACGTCACGCTCCCTTCCCGCTTCTCTATCCTCATGGAGCTCAAAGTCCACAAGAGCAAGAAGCGGCGTTACGTCTTCGTCGTTAGCGACTACGAGAGAAAGCAACAGCTTGCTGTGTTCATCGGAAAGAGGATAAAATTCCAGTACCTGGGCAATAACTACGGCTTCAAGGTAGTAGTAGTTATGATGATGAGGAGGTAAAAATGTAGAGTGGTAAAATTATGGTGTCAGTTAAAGAAGGCGATAGGTACATAAAGATTAGACAAATCTACTGATGTTTACTGGGTAAACCGGAAGTTTAAGTTATCAGCTGATTAATTAATATTAATTCATTTTTTATTATTCGAAAGGTGTTCTTTATTGCCACCTGTTAACCTTAGCCGTCCTTTATTTAAATAGCAATGGCAGCAAATAAGAACGATGAAAAGATAGTCAACTCAATAAAGAATACAGTGAAAAGAATGATGACAGTAAAGATGATGGTGATATCAGTATTATCAGTCGAAGAATGAGGAGTGGTATAATAATAATGATGATGACGATAAAGATTTTATCACGATGATGATACATATTGTATTGATGGAAAGGATACTGACGAAGATGATGATGATGAAGAACAGATGAACAGATGATGATGATGATAATGATGAGGATGATGATGATGGTGGTGGTGATGATAATGATGAAGATGATGATGATGGCAATGATAATGAAGATGATGATAATTTTGTCGGCGACTTCGCCGATATTGCGATTAGGATGAACGATTATTATTATCACCATTATTAAGGTTCTTTTCGTCGAACCTTCATTCCAAATCCCACTTTTGAAGGTAGACCTTGTGGACAACGCGTGGCATGCCGTGAGTCTGTCTGTGGACGACAAGAGGGTCACGCTGCTTGTCGACTGCCAGACGGTGTTCTCCAGAAAGCTCCGCACCAGAGACCAGTACCTGGGCACAAACCTGCTCATGTCTATAGGACCGTACTTTCCCGAATATGGCAAGCGGTTTGAGGTGGGTGTGGCCCAATTTTAGATATCCGGTTAAAAGCTCTGAGTTGTACTGAACTATCCATAGCCCTACACACACACACACACACACACACACATATTGATTTCTTTCTTGGCTTTTTCTTCTAAATACCAATGTACGGGGATGAAGTTTAATGGGTTTTTTTTTTTTTTTTAATTAACTGCCAACTTCAGTGGCCCACGCGGTACAAAGAGAATGAAAAGAAACCTCGAAGAATTCATTAACGTTATAATTATATTTTTATAGTTATAAATTCCTATTTAATTGCCAAATTGGTTATAAGAACCAAATAACATTAAGACTTCTCAATTATTTCCATTTTTATTTTACGTAGATAACTTTTTGAAAACAAATTGTTGTTATTATTTTTAAGCATCAATATGTAGATTTTTTTTTTTATTTCAATGGAGTGAAAAACTAACTAAAATTAAATTTACACCAACTGTGACCTCTTGCAGCTTAAATGCCTTTGAGATATATCTGGTTACTTACGGCAGAAGTTAATCAAGCACGTTCTTTCGTTCTATCACTTGCTTCATGTCACTTGTCCATCATAAAGAACGTTTTCTAACCTTTAAAATTTAATATTAGTTGCAAGATTTCACAAATTGTTTTTGTTTAAATATGATCGTGATTTGAAAGAGGCACTCGTTAAGGTTTGTGGTCCCGTTTGGTTACATGGCAGCCGTCATGGAGCCAGCTCAAGGTCCAGATCTATAAATTGATCATGTCGATCCCGAAGTATAATTATTTGGAACGTTTCTAGATATAGGTCTAGAGATCTAGATCTGCATCATGTGTAGATCAAGTGCATTTTCATTATTATTATTATTATTATTATTATTATTATTATTATTATTATTATTATTATTATTATTATTATTATTATTATTATTATTATTATTATTATTCAAGTAAACAAACGCGACCACAACCCTTAACGTTACACATTGTGCTGCCATCAATTGAACGTGCGAAAAATTTTTTAAAAGTTCCTTGATATGTTAAGGTGAGAGCGTATGATGCAGACCAATGACACTTCAAAAACGAGCCTTTGTATATTAGCTAGGCCTAGCATCACTGTTATGCAACCCCTATCCAGCACAGGATAAACAGTACGTTACTCATACTCCAAACCCAGTTAACTCTAACTAATGATTAAGCTACACCTACCATAGTGTCAGAGGAAACATTATTACTGTAGATGGCTTCCAAAAAAAAAAAAAAATGAGAATTGCTACTTTATTGATTGCTTTAAATCAGTTTTAAACAATATAGGCCTATATTGTTTTATCTCAGGGTGAGCTACGACAACTGGTCATCAGCGATGATACAGCAGTGGCGACCCAACAATGTGGAGGTCTCATGCTGACTAGGGTAAGTGTGAGTACTTCATAACTTTGAGTCTCTCACAGGGTTATAAATTGTGAGATCCAGTGAAGAATGCTTTAAGACTAAGAAGCTATGAATGCTTGGCAGGTAAATCATTCAACTGGCTTCGTTGGCATACTATCAATGTAACATTATTGTGCATTACAAATTCTCAATTTGCTAACAAATCTTTTTTCCTGTAAATTGCAGTGGAAGTGAACAGGAAGAAATAACATTTTCACTTTGTCTACCAATGTTTTGAGAAGTATATCACCCATAGCATTCTTCAAGTTATACCTGAATGAATTGATAGACGCATGGTTTTTACACTGTTTTATTGATATTTAAATACATGGGCCTTTTTTTTGTTTTTGTTTTTATAGTTTCCTGAATTGATATGCCAAATTCCTATTGAGAGGCAGTATTTAAATTAAAGTAAAAAAAAATTTCTTGATGGTTTTCTACTCTGAATTAAAAAAAAAATATCTCAGGATCAAATGTAGCAGAATAATGGAGAGTTTTTGATATAACACTGATGTATCTTACAAAACTAATTTTCTTTGCTTCTAGGTTAACTTTCATTTCTGATTTGCAGGAAAATGAGACCTCAGAATTCACCATAGAATCAATGACGACTGACATTGCGACTCCGACCACAACTTCTTCATCACTACCCATTTGTAAGATAACAACCTGATGTTTTTTGTCTTTAGTGTTGTTTGCCTGTGTATAGATTTACATTATTTTGTCTGTGGATGTGAGTAAACTATTTCCCTATATTCTAATAAATATTTCGTATATAATGTTCATTATTTGCTGAAAGACAATTGTTTTCCTACCATTAAAACCATTTTCTTAATTTTGTGTGTCGAAAAAAAAATGTTCCAGTTAGCACCATCATTTTCTGACTTTTCCATTGATTTATATAGACTGTTGGTCTTAAATATGCTGATATTCAAATTACATCTTATTGTAGCAGTAGAACCATAAAGATCATGAATAATGTTTTTACTTCTCTTGCTTTTCTTTCCTTTCATCTATAGATTTGTAGGAAATATCCTACTTTTTCTGTTAAACCTAGAACTGATCTTATATTTACAATAGTTTATCGGTTCAAACATTTTCAGACGTTATAATCTTTGTAAAATGTTGTTTCATTTTGCGTGCGTCTTTGTTGTGGTTTGCTGTCATATAATTTTATGCGTGGTAGTATTGAGCAAAAATAATTCTTAAAAATTGACTTTGTTTCAAAGACTTCTACTACTAACTCCAGAACAAATGAACATTTCCACAAATTGAGATTTTTAAGGTGACCAAGCTGGGCAAATATCAACCCTGGAAGCTTCAAAATGTTCTCAAAGATTTTTATAAAAATATTGAATAATGCTTGTCTTCACTCACTGAGTAAGAGGTCACTTTTATCAAGTTTGGTGATGTATATGTACATATTTATACATGTAAGATACATATTCACAAATAATCATAATACAAGTGAGATTGCTGAAAAGGTGGGGAGTAGCTAATGATAATATAACTTAAGGGGAAAGCAATTTCTATATACAAATATCTATTCTTCGTAACCTTGGATTAGTTAACATTCGATGTAATTCAAAGGATTGTTGTAGTGAATGGATCTTTGGATGGCTCTGCTTCCTCTAAATTTCCCCAAAGACTCTTGAACGGAAGAGTGTATAGGGTTGGTTGAGTAAGACCCTTCTCTATCACCATGTTACTCAGCTGACAATCGAACTCAGGAACCTCCGTAATGTCAGTTCATTGCTCTATCAACTGATATATCTTGTTTCTTTGATTAGTTTTACAAATTACATCTCCCAGGTTTCCTAAGGAATATTATTCGGAGGGGATGGCATTTCATCAGGTCAAGATAGGGCTCTTTATCTGAGATCCGACTCCACTACCAGATGTCTCTGGTATTGATCGAAACCTGAACCTCTTGCTTGTCAGTTCAGTGTCCTAACGACTGGGCTAGGTGGCGCCCACGCATTCCTTGAGAGGCATTACGTTCCTTAAGGTTCCAGAAATATCAGATACAGAGTCAAAGACTCAATTAGTCCTGAAGAATAGCTTTAAAAGTAAAAATTTTGTTTGGTGAGTTGCTGTCTACATAATATTTGACAATTGGAAGCAGATTGGCGAATCTTTAACAATAGGCCTTAAATGTGACCAGTCATGTCTGTAAGTCTTAAAAAGATGACCAAGTTTTGTTTTACTGCGTGTTCTATAATACCATTAGTGTTTACCTTGATACCAAGGCACCTACCCCTACTTCGACTTGCAGTGACTTGCAGTTACGCCCCTTTGGTCTGCAGTTTACGGGTTGGAGTGGTCTGCCTGGACTCCTTGTAGCGTCTCATGTGGACAAGGGCGACAATCCAGGCGCCCGCTCTGCCGAGCTAAAGTTTATGGGGAGAGTTGTGACCCTTCCACGCCGCTCAGCCCACAAATCAGATTGTGCTCTCTCGCCAGCTGTCGAGGTTGTTCTATAATCTGTTTTTACTTTACATGTCTTTTATTGTTGTTAGTTTGCTTTTTGTGTTGTAAATTATGTTTTTTACTCCTATTTTACATGTCAAAATCGATTTTAGGCTTCGATATTGAACATGATGAATAGTGCAAGCTAACCCTTAAAATTAAAGATGTTAACATACACCTCTACAGATCTTTGTCATACTATGCCAACCAGGATAATTGTACTTTCAGCTGTTTAAAATTCTGAAAAATGAAAAAAAAATGTTTTGAACTTTTAAGAAAAATTCTAAATTCCAAGGTGCAATTTTATCATATTTATTGCTATTGTTTCTTTTGTCAATTTTGTTTATAGAATTCATGTCTCTTATTTCCATTAAAAAGCCCATTGCAAAGAGAAAAATTAAAAAAAAAAAAAGCTGAGGTATACCTAAGTGCATAAAAGCTGAACTTGATAGTAACATTCTTTTTTTCAGACCAAATAAGATCTCATTCCTGCCAGTAACGAAATTTTTCAATTTCAGGGCTCAGTTTGATAATTTGTGATTATCATTATCATAGATAGTATCTAGATAGCGCTTAAAGATATTGAAAAAAAAAGGTGTGAAAAGTTTGTTGAAATTTCCTAGCTCAGTGCTATAACTGCTCTTAGTTTTGAGATATTGGTTTTATTTCCTTCTTCTACACATTGAAGAGTATTCATATCGGTACAATTTGAACCAAATTAAAACTTTTGTTTTCATGTTTGGGTAACAATATCGTGATTATGTGTAAGATTGACTTCTTAGCATGTCAAGTAAAAATTACTAAAGTGGATATGAACTTAGGAGTACTGTAATTGTAGATGCAAATGATAATGACTGCTTGTTTGTGTGAATTTCAAGAGTTAGCTCTATACACAAATATAACAATTGACCTCTCATGATGATGGGTATTGACACCCATTTATCATTTCAGTTAAAAGATAAACAGCTGATAAATGATCGTCATAACCAGCAAAAAAATTTTTTTTTACACTAAAGCAATAGGCCTAATTGTATTGATGAAATTTGGTTTGATATTTTTGTACCGTTTTTCTCTTTTGATGTTCTTAATGGTTACTATTTTTTTATCAATAGTATTTATTTCAGAGGCATGTCTTTAAAGTACAAAAAATTTGCTTCCACAGGGTGTTCACCACTCTGCCAAAACGGTGCAATATGTATTTCTATGAACAGATGCAAGTGTCGGCCAGGATTTTCAGGATATCGATGTGAGAAAAGTAAGTCATTCAAGCATGCCAATTGGTAAACAAAGGCCAAAATATTGTTACTTGAGTCAATTCTTTACACACTTAGGATGTGTATGTTGCAAACAACAGCATATACCCAGTTATTTATATAAAAAATAAGCAACCAATAAGTTTGTGGGGTTTGGTTACAGATATTTGAAAACTACCACCGGTTGTGCCAGGTGCCTGTAAGATATGACACTTAGCATTTGAGGAAATAGAATCAGAAACTTTTTTTATACAAATAGTGTGTATTGCATTACTTTATGAGTAAAAAGTTCTTTTCACAATCTGAAATTTAAAATAAAGGAAAGAGCAGAGGGGGAGGGAGGGCAGAACTAGGAAATTTCATCATATTTCAAGAAATATCCCCAAATTCACCTGTCTGATCTATAGATTTCATTTCTCTAGAGATTCATCAAGGGTGCAAGCCTTTGATGTTAAAGCTGTTTTACAAGATTATTGTAGAAATATAAATATTCCTTCCACCTTAAGACATGTAAACTTGTGTCTAAACCAGGAGATTGTCCTGCAGAGTGTCTTCATGGTGGTACCTGCAACAACTTGACTGGTCGGTGCGACTGTTCGGCCATTTATACAGGCGACACCTGTGAAACACGTAAGTGGATTTAGTTCATTATTCTTGAAAGAAGATTAGTAAAATGTTCAATATTAATAAGCAGATGTGTATATGCTTTGAGAAAGATATAAAAATTATCCATGTATGAATCAATCAATGTGTTCATATGTCAACCAATTGTTCATGTATCAATCATTCTGTACCTGTATCAGTCATTCTGTTCATATATCAATTAATCTAATCATATGTCAACCAATTGTTCATGTATCAACCATTCTGTACCCGTAACATTCATTCTGTTCATATATCAATTAATCTAATCATATGTCAATCAATTGTTCATGTATCAATCATTCTGTACCTGTATCAGTCATTCTGTTCATATATCAATTAATCTAATCATATGCCAATCAAACTGTTCACATATCAGTGAACGAGTTCATATACCAATCAACCTGTTCATATATCATTCAATTAATCGACCAGCCTCTCTGCTTGTTGTTTCAGCTGTGTGTGAGCCAGAGTGTCAGAATGGAGGTCAATGTGTCCTGCCGGGCCAGTGTTTGTGTCAGCATGGCTACTCGGGACCAGGATGTGAGAGTAGGTTGCTGTTGTAGAAACAACACTTGTAGGAAATAACATTGCAAAAATCAGTGTTCCTTTCTTAGAGCTGAAATTAAAATTATTATTGAAATTAAATCATGCAGTGATCAATCTTTTTTCTTTTCTTCCTCCCATTCTGGACATTTTTTTTTAAATTTTCAACGCTGTTTGCACTCGCCATGTGTACTGACTACTGTGTTGCTATTACCTTTGATGTAACAGATAAATGCAGCTTCACCTGTCACCATGGAGGAGTATGTGTAGGCCTCAACGTCTGTAGGTGTAACAAACACTACACCGGCATAGATTGCTCTATACGTAAGTAGCTTTGGTTTTTTCCCTCTTTGTTTACACAAGATAGCCAGATTGGTGAGCGCATAAACCATTGGAGTGACAGTCAGGAGATTTTGGTTTGATCCTAGCCTGGTGGTGGGTGGGGTCTCATCTAATCAGCCCTTTTCATGGCTGTATAGAAAGCTGATGCCTCCGTGTAGAGTCACCTGGGAAACTTAGGAACGTATAACTAATCGAAGAAACTCGCTGTATTTTATTTGCGCATTTTTTTTTTGGGGGGGGGGGGGGGAAGGATCCTCTTTTTTAAATTTTTAAAGTAATGGATTTCACAGTACAGGTAAAAAAAAATCTTTCCACTCCAAATAGCCCTCACGGTTTTTTATCAAAGACTGATCAGCTAGTTCTGTACTTATCTGATTTATTTTAAGATCAATTTAAAGCCTATGGATTCCTGTTATAAATGCCTGTAAGTGCACTGCCTTGTGGAAGTTTAAAGCTTCCAATGTATTTTAGCTACATGATAATGGAGACTTGAAAGAATCCAAAATAGATTTGGATTTTACAATATTAGCTAATTATTTTTTTTATTCAAAATAGCATTTCAGAATACTATTTAACATAGGCGGATTTGCAAAAGCCAGAATATTGATATAAAAATGAACCATATGTCTATCCTGACATTGGTTAAATCCATAATTATCGAATGGTCGATATTGAAATATATTCTCAGAACTGTTATCATAATTGCTTTGTTTGTCACCATTTCAGCATTATGCAAGAAAATTTGTCTTAATGGCGGACAGTGTGTCTCCCCAAATACTTGCTCCTGTCCATTTGGTTTCTATGGCAAGCGCTGTCAGAAAGGTATGAAGCCTTACATTATGTTAGGTTTACTTTTTCTAGACAGTGAAATTACTGATTTTCTAGTTTTATCTCCAAATCTTACTTGGGAAATTCATCTAGCTCTGACATAATTATTACATGTACAGGCCGTTTTCTTCATGTAAGCATGGCAACGAAAATCCTTAGAATTCTGAATCTTTAGGTTTTTCTTTGATCTGCCTGGGCTGACCACGCGCATCCCCATGGGACTCTGATAACCAGCAATAAAATTGTCCGGGGGCAATTAATGACCTCGCCGGCCGTCAGAGCAGGCGCAGATAACTGTACAAGACTTGAAATTTAGCTGTTCCCAAAACCCATTTTAGTCATGATCTTATCGTTTTTATTGGATATTTATATTTCACAGTACTCATCAAGTTTTCACCTTTATTTAGATTGTTTTTTATGTGAAATGCGTTAAAATTAAGGGGTCTAGAGCTATTTTTAAAAGGGTATGTAAACATTTGAAATTGTGGTAGATTACATTTTTTAATAGGTCATAAGTAGTGAATCGCACCTACGATTTTAATGCTTGTTTTTTTAAAACTTGAAGAAAACCTTTGAGTAAGAATTATAGCAAAAAATATGTTTGCAAAGCAATTACGAAAAAAGTTTTGATGCTTCAAGTCGGCTCTAGCACATAATTGGCAGAAATCATAAACATACCTTATTAATTCTTACCAATATCATTGGTCTATGAATTATTGAATATTTTAAGTTTCATCCCGTTAATGTAAAAGATTTTTAGTTTGCAATTAAGCTTCTCATATTGTTTTAAAAGCATGTATTCTAAAACCCTCAAAACAAAACTAATCTTTTTCGTCGATACAAAGAACAGACAAAAGAAATCATCTACATCGTTGGAAAAATCACAATAGCCCATATGTTTAGGGTAGAAGGTAAAGGCTACAAATTGAATATACACATCAGACATGTCCTTAAATATTTAGTTATATAGCTCTACCAAAAGAGATAAGATAGATAAGGCAAAACTAGAAATGAAGCGGTACATTACTTTCAGACAGACATTTCTACACAGCATCACCCCTAAGCATCACATAAGTGACATACACTGCATAGATTTCATTAAAAAAATCAACCTTGGGTGGGCATTTCAAGGAGAACAAGGTGGGAAATGTTGCATTCGACAATAGCAAAGATAGAGAGACGGACTTCAAGTATTCAGAGAGAAAGTAAGAAAATATATTCATCTGCTTTACAAAATGTGCCAGAACTTGAGTGGGGTGGGGGAGAATGATTACATTATACTTCACGACTCCACGTTTTAAATGTGCGAGTACTGTAGTAAAAACCCTGTTCATAATTTATGAGCAAGTATAGTAGAATGATAGCTCGAAGGCAAACTACTTATCTTATTTAGTCCTGATCGTCTAACTTGTTACTGTTAAACAACAACCCCTATAATTTGTGGGTGGCATAAACTGCCAATATCAAGCAATCCTGCACCATTTACACGCCTGTTATCAAGAAACAAGAAACACTCCAGTCCAGTTACCCTTCTGTGTCCCAGTAGTTGTCAGCTCTCTAGATAACCAGATGGACTATAAGTCCCGCAGCCGAACAGGCCCTGTTTAGGCATGAGTAATTTTTATGGCATCTGTTTCTTCAAATACTGCTCTCTCTCTTTATACGGAGTTTCCTGCCGCTTTCATGGTGCGAGAGAAAAATTATACCCGTTTAAAAACAGCTCAAAATTTTCAGAAATTTTTATGCAAAGAGCCTTTTAAATAAGACTATTGCTATTAAGTGTGCAGACTTATTTCAACATAAGTGGTATCATTGCAAACTTTAAAATCTCTACTTTTCATTTATAGCTTTGTCTTTTGAACTTCATTGCCTCAAATAAATATTTTGAGGCTTTTAATTATGATTAAATCCGAAAGTAATTCATTCAAAATCAGCTGCCAGCGCAGGTAAATTTTTAGGCCGGCAGCGCTCGTCATGACCGAAGTTTGACCTCATGAGCGTCGTTAATGGGTGTTTGCCGGGCAGAGCAACAGGTAACCTAAAGATCGAGTAGTTTGTCGCCGTGTAAGGTGATACCTTTGTATTATACATGTATTTTTTCATTTATTTTCATTTGCTTGTTATTTACTAATTTGTCGATTTCTCCTCTCTCTCTACCTCTCCCCCCCTCTTTCTCTTCACACAGCCCAGTGTTGGCCCAGATGTAAGAACGGAGGGCTCTGTATCTCCCCTGGTGTCTGTCTATGCAAGTCTGGCTATCAGGGACTGCGGTGTCAAAAAGGTAACAATGATGAGATTCATTTTAGCTTTACTCATACAGCTAATCTGCGGGAATAAGGGAATAACAGACATTCAGCCCTGTAAACATTATCCCTAGAATTAATCTATCGACAATAATGAGGTTCCATCTGTAGAGATGAAGCCACCATTATTTTATTGCCAAGGGGTAAGCTTTACAGACACAAGTATTTCTTACACATAAAACATACATCAATACCCAATAGCATGGGCTTATCATTTGTAAAAAGCATCTTCAGGTTTTATGATTATTTTAAAAGCATTATTAGAGCATGTAAAAACGAGTGAATTTCCTCACCTGTGGATGGAAGAAAACTAGAGGTCTCTGAAGCAAATGTTTTCCATTGATATAGTTTAGGGAAAATATTAATCGCATCATGATATATATATATATATCTTTGTCCAGAAAATGTTGACCACCATTGTGGAAGCTCAAGGTGTTCAAAACTGTGGAAAGGGAGCTAAGTTATTTTTGAAAAAAAAGAAAACTGCTAATAATGAACAAATGGGTCAAAAACAAAACAATAATTGATTTCATCAAAATTGTTTTATTTATTCATTTTCTTTTTAATATAGGCCTAAGTGTGTGTAAAATAATTTATAGCACCAACCATATCTATTGAAACTAAAACCAAGTGAAATTCTTCCAAAGAAGAAAAACAATTGGAAAAAAAACCTTTCTTCTATCCCTTGAAAGGCAGACCTTGGCCCAAGCCATATTACATAACAATATTAGGATTAACATATATGAGAAAAGGTATGAGACTGAATATATCATTTTAGTGGCCTTGTCCAGTTATGGAGCAAAAAAAAAAATACATGCAACTTCAGTTCAAACTCAAAGTAGAAAGATAGCTGGGAAACCTGCAGACATGGAAATAAGTATGCATTGATATACTGTTATGACATATTTTGTGTCAAATCTCAAGGTATATAATCAATACATTGACATGACACATTTCTTGTTGATTCCCAACAAGGATAAATGAAGTGACATCCTTGTCAAATCAGGTTCATAGAAATATTTTTCCTTTAATTTTCAAAGTCATTTTGGAAAGGATGATTCTGAAGTATAAATATGTCTAAACCTAATGTGAAATTGCATACGTGTGTTTAATAAATATTTTTCTTTCTCTGACTTGCACCAGATAAATGCCATATACAGTGTCTGAACGGGGGAACCTGTGACGGAACAAGTTATCATAGATGCAAATGTCCAACAGGCTTTTTTGGACGAAGGTGTCAGAAAGGTGAACAGATAGATATAGTACAGCAGAACTTTAAGATAGTCTAACTGCTAATAATAGTACTTGTTTTGAAGCTGTCAGCTTAGAGCGTAAGCAGTGATGTTCCTCGCTTGTGAGAGCCACATACTGTTGGTAGGTGAGTTTAGAGCCGCATCTTTCAGTTTCATTCTGCACATTGGGGGCGTGTTTAATCTATAACACATCTAATGACAGACAATAAATTAAAAATTTGATAATCAAAGCTAAGTTATCGGCTCTGCTCTTACAAAATAGAATATATTATCACAATTGCTCTACTTCATTATCCCTAGCAACAAGCTTTCAAATTACATTACCAATACGTTTCACCAGAGAATATCAAACAAAAATCAAAACAAAGCACAAAAAAAGTAACAGAGGACGACCATGAAATGAACTCTCATGAAAGTTGCTGTTCCGCGTACCTACCAGTTATAAATTTTTTGTCTTGTTGAATCTTCTGATGTTATTAAGGTTTTTGTGGTTTTCCTATTTGTATTCAACAATTGAAATTACAGATACTAATGGGTAAGACATAGCCAGAGGAAACGGTAATGACCGTGAATTATAATATATCGCCTAAAACCCTTTTAGAATGAGAAAATAGCAGCCTATCCTATTAATCATGTCTAAATATCTTTCAATCCTCCATTAATGTGACCTTTTAGAACTGGGCTGAATAACTTCGTCAGACTTAGCCAAGACAAGTTTTACCTTCCTCACCTTTCTTCTTACCTTCTGTATTCTTAACATCATACATACTTTACCTCCGTATTAGACTCTGCTAAAGACTTGACTTCTAATGGTTGGCCTTTGTCCCTAGAGCGATGCGGTATCACTTGCGTGAACGGTGGTCGCTGTAAGCACAGCAACTACTGCAGATGTCCGCATGGTTTCTCAGGCAGAAGGTGTGAGAAGCGGTGAGTAACTTACTGAGCTAACCCAGGAGTTAGGAATTTTTTTTTATAAATCTGTTTCTTATGTTGTAATAGAGAGTGTTTAAGTATACACATTAGCACACACAAAAAAGAAAGTTTAGCTACCATAATGAGATTTGAGGTAAGAAGTAAATAATAGATGAAAAAAAAAATGTCTTGCTGTGTGTAGATGTTGATTTTTGGTTAGGTTATTTTCTTCAAGAAAAGAAAAAAAAAAGGTGAGAAAGGTAGTATATGCTTCAAAGAAAATTATAATACCCTAACCTTTTTGTAATCATATTTTACCCTTTTCACAATTCATTATTATTTGTATCCTGTTATACTCCCACAGAAATTGCATTTATCAACACTACTTAGTGCCTCAGAGGCGCACGTACCGACGCATAGTGCGGGAAGAACAACCTGTCCGGTGTGAGCCCTGGTCGAACCAAATGTGTGTAAGGACCAGGTCAGTTATCTCACATACACATATTCTCATTGATAATGGTTTATTTTTTTGTTTCTTGATATAATCAATCCATAATAGGGAACTTAATGCATATTACACCTAATAAAAAAGCTGTTCAAATACAAAAGGGACTTTGATAGAGTAAATGTTCTTGATAAGAACAGTTAGCCAACCTTATAAAACCCTCCCCTATCATTCTTGTGTGAAAATGAATATACAGGCAGCTTTGGATTCCCTAAGGAGTACACATCTTGATACTTTTAGTTTATACTTACAATACTATTGGTGGCGAGACTTTTGAAGGATCTTAGATCAGATTGGAAACTAGAGATTTAGCTGTTGTCATATATTCATTACAAGTTCATGTATTATATCATATATTTGTTTCTCTTATCTTTCAGGTGGAAGTATATCATTATAACTCGAGATACCTACAGACCTATATACAGATGTGTATGACAGAGAGCCTGCAATAGAAAATGAGTGATGTTTATACCATTGAGTTATTTTATTATTAATTAATGAAATACATATCTACATTCAGTATTAAAGTAAATGAGTGAAAGATGTAACTTAAAATGAGGCCTAAAATGTATTTATGGAAAGTAAGGCAGATGCCATAAATTTGAAAGTCCTTCTGTTGGATTCAAAGAATGAAATATGTCTGCTCTGAGTACCACAAATGCATTTGGAACAAAAAACTTAAAGAATGGAATATGATGTTTTTATTTTGCCACTCTGAACGATTAATTAACACAGAAAGATTTTCAGTTCCTTTAAAAGGCAAGAACAGAGAGAAAGGTCAGAAATCACAGAGAAAGACCAGAGATATAGAGAAGAGGAAGATGTATAGAAGAGAAAGCTAGATAGGGAAATCAAAGGAGATGTAAAGAAAAGCTGACAGAATAGGAGAGTTGAAAACACCGAGTGATTTTTCTTGTCTTTTCAAAGCGTATGAATCACATACTTTGAGTTGAAAGGCAATTTGTATAGACACAGAAAAATTTTTGTTGCAAAAAACTGGAATGATTACTTGAAAGTTGAATATAAAAAAAAATGTTACTTGTTATTGAACAATTCTTATATTAGTGCAAAGCATCATTTCAATTTTTCACTAAAAATTGAGTGTTAACAAACACACACACACACACACTCACTCTCGCTCCCTTCCCCCTTCCATCCCTCCTCCCCCACTTTCCTCTCTATCAGCAAATATCTGACTAACTAAAGATATTTTTTAAATCTTAAATATGCTGTAAAGGCATCTTTTGGATTTTGTCAGCTGAGATAAACTTTTAGCTTTAAAGCCAGTTTTTCAATTAAAAAAAAATGCCAAATATTCCCCGCGAACTAGCTATTATAGTTGTAATCTATAGTCTACACTGTGATAGAAAATCTTAAGCTTATTTAGAATGCTTTTTTAGCATTTCAATCTGATTGCTGTATATGAATGCTAGCACACTTATTATATTAGCTAGAATTTGTTGTTATTTATGCAAATGAATGAAATATTTGTATATTTGCACAATTTTAATTTATTAAGCATTGCAGAGCTCTGCCAGATGAGTCGACTTGGGCTTACCTCCAAAGATAAACACACACTCATGCAAACAATACTTCTATATGCCTGCATTATCTGAGCCAATTTGTGTCGTAAATTTGTAATGTAGTTTTGTTGCAAAAAGTACTTATTTTACAGTATAAGCGTTTAGTGTATATTAAATTGTATGCAATCTTGATACACATGCCTATAGTATACTATCCCCTCTTTTGTACATAGTTATAGTATGTAGTAGATAGCATGTACACGAATCATTATTTTCAACACCCTGTGATATTAAATAAAAGCTTAAATTATCAAGTGTATAAGTGTCAAGCACAATGTATATATATTATTGATTATTTATAAAAAAGTTAAAGTTATCCGACAATGTTCTTTGTTGGCGCAGTGATACATTAAAGTGGGCCATATTTCTGTGCACAAATTAGTAAACCTTCGATTGAGTTTAAATCAGAGCCTTCAGAAAGATCTATAACATTCTTTACCACATATATTATTTTGGTTTTAGAATCTTTTGTTTCTGAGGCCATGGCAAGCCCTAATAATTTTTCTTATATGTAAGCTTATTTAGGCTCATGGTACGGACTACTGTTCTATATCAAATCCATAATGGGACCTGTTTTTCTGTACAGCTAAAGGGGGAATTACCACTTTTTTTTTTATTAGTAATTTTATGGTAAATGAGAGACGAGGAGATCAACACTATCCTGTTCAAATCTGATCGATGTTATACTGAAATTATGCTATGGCCTTCTTCTCTCTGCTGAGATCTTCTTTCAGGCCACTATAGGGTTTTATTGTTTTGTTGGGTTTTTTTTTCTGAAGCCACTGATGGGCGACTAGCATTGAGAGACAGGCATATGTGTAGAAATTATTTTGAGAAACTAAGAATGTCAATTCTCTTGCCCTACCAAAGTGACAGGAGTAGCTAAGTAACAATGATAAACTGAATGTAAATGTCATTGCTGTTTATTTTATGAATCAAAGAATAATATGCGTAAAATACACCGGTAATCTTTTCTTTAAAGGCCTGTAACTCTGTTACTTTTAGACATGCTCTTTTGAATCCCCTTCCTTTTTTTTAAACAATTTTTTTTTTGTGTAATCCCTTTGTTTTACACTGATTTGCAACTTTAAACACATAGCTTTGGTTGATAACAAAGACTTGAAATGAAAGCCACCTTTCGGACTACATACAAGTACTTTTCTTGAATACCAACTTGAGAATATTTTTTGTACACACATATGTTGTAAATGTAATAAAAACCAAACAATCTGATTAAAGAATTCATACTGAATTTGACTTGTACAATTTTTCATTTCTTTGATGTTTGCTTCAGTAAGGATTAAAAAAAAAAAGTGTTAAACTGTAGTGTTTACGGTCAGGAATGCTAAAGGAAGACAAAATTCAAGTCAGAAAAAACCCACAAAAATATGAGGTAATTGTTAATTTTTGGTAAAAGAGTGCTTTCAAGCTTACAACACATTTAGGGCATTGTAAATTTTCACTGTCAGTGTTTGGTACTTTTGCTTATCAACTAATGAGACAACATTTTAAATAGTTCAATAATGCAGGAGTAAAAGAACAAAATAAACGCTTATTTTTGCATATAATCTTTATTCAAAGTCTTATTCACAACGATGAAAAAAATATACATGTGCAAATGAGAAACAGTCAAGCATGTCCTCATAAAAAAAGAAAGAACTCCAAAAACTCATGTCTTTGGCCCATGTGTTGTGCGCTAGCTCCATCATCACAGTGCCAGATATATAGATCAATGAATATACATGTATATGACAGCAGTCAAACAAGATATTTTCTAAGCACAAGGTTCTGCACTTTAATCAAGAACCTTGAATCAATCAAAAGATGAAACTCAACATCACCAAAAAAAAGTTTGATAAGTTCATAACTATAAGAATAGAACACTCATTTACCAGAAGGAAAAAAACAAAAAGCATGAACTTGGTCAGACTTTAC
This sequence comes from Elysia crispata, assembly GCA_033675545.1. NCBI lineage: Eukaryota > Metazoa > Mollusca > Gastropoda > Plakobranchidae > Elysia > Elysia crispata. Next base: position 210,592 of record JAWDGP010004303.1, on the reverse strand, counting down.
ATTGATTTCTCTACAAAGAATGAGAAGCAATCTAAGAGAGTATAAATCTAAGAATATATCTTGCTTAACTAGCAGAAAGACTTTACACAATTTATAAATACACCCTGCATGTGCAAATTGAATGTTTGATTCTTTTATCAGGTCTCAAAAACTCAGCTGAATGGAAAACTACAATTTACAGAGGACAACAGCCTAGAACAAATGCAATACTTTAAATATAGTTACATGCAGATTATGCTGCACAAGATGAGGGGAACATCTGGCATAAAGTGATGGCACCATTTCATGACTCGGTCTAAAGCATTGCAGTTCATTTTTTCTGTATAATATAACAATATACCTGGTGCCCTTAAAGAGCCCCAATCCTCCATGTTTCCTCACTGCAGACAATTGGAAAAAGATACACATGATCATTTTAATCAAATTACACAAAACACACGAACACTTATGCTATCTGCCAATGAGTTACAAAATGAGCAAGTAAATTTTACATGATTTCAAAAAGTGCAAATGAAACTTGAGTTAAGTAACGAGAAAAACTGCATGGAAGCTCTTTCAATTTAAAACAAAACCCCACAAAATTCTACAAAACAAAAAAAGGTGTTTCCAAAAGTGACCATTTCAAATATACTTCCAGGCAGTAACCAAGAAAATTTCAAGGCTGCATTAGGCCATAATCAAATGTTACACATGCATCCCACATGACATTCTTCAGGGGGGGGGAATGAAAATGAAATGTGAAAAAAAATGAAAAATTATAATTAATAAAATTGATTATCATTTTACAAAATTAAATCTAAATAAATGAACAAAACCAAAGGACATTGAATTAACAAAATTTAAGTGGATAAAGTCAAGTCAATGATACATGAACATATATATAACATATTTTGAATGAAAACAGCTCCAAAGACATAAGAACAGGGGGGTAATCTTGAACTTCCTCTACTATGGTTCTGCATGTGAGCATGTATCTGGGGGTACACGTACAAAAATTCCCTTTCTGCAGTTGTGTGTTATATAAAGCATATGAAACTCTCATTGCATACTGAATAAAAGAGCCCAAAATTCTATGAAACTACGCTTCTGTAACATAAGCTTTAATTTTTATTTATGGTGTGAATCTTAAGAAATTTTTCCACTGCATTCTGCTGATATTCCTATATGTAGTAAAGCAGAAAGAAATCAAGCTCCAGCATTTTTCACATTGCATATGGACATGTTCAGGGGAAATCACTAGGGTACCATTTTGCACAACAAAAAACTTTGATTAAAAAAAAACCTGACGACAAGAAAATTTTGACACTTGTATTCTTAAAAAGAGCAAAAACTGATTTAAATTTCATACAATAAGTTTCTTGTTTTCTTTCAATATACATGCATGAGTAGTATATATTATCAATGCCACATTCAGTAGACAGCTTAATGTTAAGTGACAATCGACTGATTCTAACATAAATTGTTCAGCCAAATCTCTTAGAATCTGTGACATGCTAGAAATTTGGTAAATGCAAGAAAAATTTATCACAGGCAGACGATGTAGTAGCGATGGGTATGAGAGTATGAAAGGAAAAAAGATAGATCTAGAGATAAAATCTGAGTTGGAGAGAGAGAGAGAGAGAGAGAGAGAGAGAGAGAGAGAGAGAGAGAGAGAGAGAGAGAGAGAGAGAGAGAGAGAGAGAGAGAGAGAGAGAGAGAGAGAGAGAGAGAGGGGGGGAGAGAGAGAGAGAGAGAGAAAGAGAGAGAGAGAGAGAGAGAGAGAGAGAGAGAGAGAGAGAGAGAGAGAGAGAGAGAGGGGGGGGGAGAGAGAGAGAGAGAGAGAGAAAGAGAGAGAGAGAGAGAGAGAGAGAGAGAGAGAGAGAGAGAGAGAGAGAGAGAGAGAGAGAGAGAGAGAGAGAGAGAGAGAGAGAGCATGGAGAGAAGTGGAAGATAGAGAACAACTCAAACACTCATAGCTCATTTTGTTCATACTGAGCGACTCAAACATTTTAAATTACCTGAAATGATACAGAATGTTGGCAGTTTTGGACATGAAAAAGATCAAGATGACAAGAACAGAGAGGAAAGTTCTTTTCAAAAGCCATTCTTGGAATAGGCATTGAAGTAAAAATAAATAAAAGAGTAAATAAAAAAAAATAATCGGAGGCATTAACTAGACATCATCTCTTCTCTTCAATAATAAACTTTGCTTGGAACGTGTTCTAAGCTGGGTGCCTGTAACATGTAATTATGAAGGTAAAGTTATCAATTCTTGATATGTAACTATAATAGGGATAACAAATATGCCACATAGCGTGACCTCTGCATTACTTCTACTCTCACAATTCAACTACATAGAAAAACAAACTTTCCAAAAAAAAAAACAAGAAATATGGTCCTTATTTGTAGAATGCCCCTTAGCACTCCCCACGACAAACTTTTCTGCTGATAACTTGATTTATTGACTAGTAACTACTCCAAATCATTTTATACATAATACACTGTCCGGCAGCAATACATTTGAGTCTGAAAAAAATTATTATCTAAAATTCCTTTGCAGAAACTAATCTAAAACGCATTTCAAAAATAATATTACCATATAAGCCATCGCAATTTAACTCTGAGTTTAGACTGATTTGGGGTGTAATTAAAAAAAAAAGCCAGCAAAAAGATTACTATATTTCCAATATAGCCTTGAAAACAAAAAAAAAAATAACATGAAGATTTATAATGATAGAGTGATTCTGAAAAAAAAACGAACTAGGCCTCTTTAAAGTCACATCAAAATTATTTTTTTTAACAATTGACAGTCCTTTCCAAAACCATGGCTTATTTAAAACTTTGGCATACAATTCTGATTCATTTCATAGAGGATGCAAAACACCACTAGTAAATAAATTATTTTATCGGGCATGTGAATATTTACAGTAAATAGCAAATGTGTGGGTGCAAGGTAGAACCCTTCGGATATCGCTAGGTCTAGTTTTGCGTAAGACCTAATTTTAATCGATTTTCAAGTCTAGCTTCCAAAATGGAAATTTAATTTCTTTAGAAACTCTATTCATCTCGCATAGTTTCATTTGTTTCTGAAATATCTAACCTTGAGAATTAAATGATTTTGTGAAACCGCTTCAGATCAGATTTGGAGCATTAATAGTTTCGGTGAAAAAATTTATGTTCAATTTTAAAGACCATTTTCTCAAAACATCACTTTCTCAATTGCATGGTTTTAAAACTTGAGAACTTTTGATCAAAACAAGAAAGAACCTTCAAATAAAAAACAAAATGCTCAGAACTGTTTGCTAAATCTAAAACTGAGATTGTTATTTTTTTTTATCTGGACCCATGTGAAAGGTTCTCCTGTGCAGCCACACAAATCATAAATAACAAAAAACACAAGGCAAACATCTACTGCATTTCCATAACACTTTAACAGTCTGCCACAAGGCCAAACACTAGATATATGGAGGGATGCAAGTGTAAAGAAGTGACAGAAGAAAGAAGATATACAAATTTTAAGATTCACTTCAAAGTACTTGTACAAAGGAAGCAAAGTAGAACAAACTGGCACTTCACACAAAGTATAACTTTGCAGAGCAGCTTTATAGATCAAAAAAATAATAATAGTAATAATGAAGACAAGCTTGACACAAACACTAGTGAAATTGGTTTGGCTTACAAAAAAAGTTTGATAATTGCTGCACAAGATTACAAAATAATAGAAAAAAGCTTTTTCATCCAAAGAAAAAAAATATACATGAATAATCGTGAACAATACAAAGAACAAAATGAACAAACTTGGAATTAAAGTCAAACAAGACAAACGAGTCTGATTTTCATTGATAATTCAGATGGGAGGCAAAAAAGAAGATCACAGAGTCACTATGAGAGCACGCAGCCGGACTTCTCATTAGAGTCACCGTTCTCCTTTAGGGTCATCGTGTTGATAGCAGTCTCAAATACGTCTTTCACAGACTAGTAGAGAGAAAATATAACAAAAATACATTTTTCACAGATAAGCAAACAAAAAGTATAAAAAAACATCATGTGAAATGTTACATCATGAGTGAATAGGACAACCAGGTGATAAACAATTATTCAACTTATGAAAGACATCTTAAAATATGTTGGCCTTTTTTTTGCCTTACCCATCACAGAGAACTAACAGCAATTTTTAATTGCATCATTAAAACCGCTAGCATAATTTGGGAAATGAGATAATTTTAATTTGGAGGTTCTATCAATTTTTAATTTATACCTGAATATTTGGAAATATGAGTCGTGTATTTAGCTATACATACGAACAGAAACCAAGCAATAACATTTTGTACATGATTCTTCTGCTCTATTCCACAACTTAGTGAAAACTCGCAGAAACACTCAAGACAAAATAGATACTAGGGAATGATGCGAGCTTCAGTGGGTGAGGAATTTGAGGTAGAGACAAAAGAAAGAGAGAGGAAAAAAGAGAAGAGAAGAGAGACCTCACTACAGGCTAAGCAGAAAAGAACTTATGAGAAGTTAAGAAAACTTTCTTAAAATTGGAGAACAAGAATTAAAAAGAAATAGCAATGCATGATAAAACGTCTTGCTACTCACTGGATGCTCTTTAGCCGAGGCCTCCAGGAAAGGGACCTTCCAGGATTCTGCCAGTCTTCTCCCTTCTTCCTCTGAGATCACTCTGGGACACGCACAGGAGTAAAATATCAATGTCAGTGAAATCTTAACACTGAGAGACAAACTGAAACGGATACGGATTTAAGGGCAGGTTTTCTACACTAACCAAAAAGAAAAACCATTTTTAAAAAAAATTTTTAGTTTATGCCAAGGCTAAGCTTATATCAACAACACAAATAGTACAATAACTGAAACTGGTTAAAGGAAATGCAAATATTTTAGATTCATGCCTAACTTATAAACAAAGAAAGCAATAATAATAAAAGGCTCTGGGCAAAAAAAAAAACCAACAGGTTTTTAAAGAAGTTGTTGAAAGAAAAAAAAAATGTGCATATCACTCACAAGTTCTAATTTTGATCTATTCATTATAATCAAGAGTAGTTTTCAATTCTAGGTATGCAATACTAATATATAAATAATATATATATATATATATATATTTTTTTTTTTTTTAATTTCCTGGAGTTTTGATCAAGTTATACCTCTAAAATAGCATAGAAAAATTTGATGCACTGTCTCACTTTTTTTCCTGCATTTCCCAATACAGGACTGGCAGAGAGGCAATATGACTTTTATTTTTTTTTTTTAATTGAACAATTTGAGGTTATGACATACACCTGGCTATATGTGACAAATTACAAATATCATACAGTAATTTTTTTAAGATTGATAAAAGGAAATATATTTATTTGTATGCATATGGTTAGTAAAACAAAAAAGGATCAATAAATTAATCACATTGAAGTAAAAAAAAAAAATTAGAAAATGTAGTCAAGACCAAATTATAGACATTTTACGGTGAACAAATAACCATGAGAAACGTCAAGAGAAAAGATTAGTCATTTTGCATAATGCCAAGATTGTTCCCTTTTCAGCATACCAGATGGATCTGACGACTTACTTCAACGCAGCATAGAAATTCATGTTATTTTCTCCTAAGTATAAACTTCACAATGTCTGATGTCGTGGTCACATTTCAAAAATGTCTTCTGACCAGTTTTAAGAGATCATATTCATAATGTTATGCTGCAACCATTGGTTAAACTATTACTTCAAACTCTTAGCATGCCTTGCTATGATAAAATTTTCAAAAACATTTAAAACTTTTACCAAGTTTAAGAGAAACAAAAATGTTATCTGCACTTTCCAACCCCTAAAGACTGGTGAAAAAGATTTATTTCCTGATATGCATATGGCTTCAAAGACAAAATTTAGTCACACGTTTAAAGTCATAGATGTTTAAAATTATGAAATGAAATTTTCTGTCGCAATGCTGAGTTATCAGCAAGATGTTTTTTATCATTATAAATATAGTAACACTTTTAACTGTTTAAGACATTTTGTTGAACATTTGAAAATAACATTTTCTGTCATAAAAACTTTATTTTATAAGTCATTAAAAAAAATCTGTTTCAATCAATATACTAAACATACAGTTAATATAGTTAAAAGTTTTGTTAATAACAACACAAAACCAATCAATACTGCAATGGACATAAAAATAATAGTAGTACAAATAAATCATAGAACTTTTGATGCAAGTAGCTAATTGCTGTGCGTGAGTGACCATCAAGCTTAAAGATTGTTCAAAGTGTCTGGATTTAATGTCATGGAATATGTTCAAGGTTTATCTGCTTAGCTTAAGCTTTATATATTGATATCAGTATAATGTGTTTGTGTGTATTTTTAATGACAGAAAGTGATGAGTCAAAGGCATTTTGGCCTCTTACACAATACATCTGAGACAAGATTTTTGGTCTCTATCTCAATGAACTGTCGGAGTCATTCTTCTTGAATGATGATGAAAATGATGATACTGATACTGGTACCTATTTTTTTTTTTTTACAGTGCTTCACAACTATCCACTGCGACATTCAATTTAACGGACTGTACTACTAAAACTACTACATCATATACCTTTACTTTTGTTTTTCTTCTGCCAGGTATAACTCAAGAGTTACAAAAATGATTTACTTAAGAAAATCACCTACAAGTTTTTCAAAGCAGTATTTACTTCAAAATATATACTTATTTCTGGATCAATGTTTCCTCACACACCATTATCTTCTGGTCTACAGTAATTTTGCACAAGAAGCTATAATGAAGCCTTTTTTTTTTTCACTTTTCTTTTTAGTGGTCGCCATCCATGTTACCATTTATCATGTGTCCTGCTCTTTAGTGTAGGCAATCATGACCTTCCATGCCTCTTGATCCCTTGTTGATCTTATTTCACCTATTACTAGCAATATTTTCAGCCACTTTGTTAGTCCATCCAACATCTTTTCTTGTTGTTTTCCTGTTACGTTTCCCTTCAATCATAAGAGATATCACAAGATGTTCCAGTTTTTCTCTTCTTATGACATGGCTAAAAAAGGTTGCCTGGCCTTTACGTATTCTATTTAAGAGTGATTTTGTTGTGTCAGCGTCTTGTAAAACTGTTTCATTTGACAACTTTGCAGTCCATGTGCTACCATATTTCATCTAATACATCAAATTAAAGTTATCCAATCCTTACCTCCTCAGAATGCACAACACTAAGAAAGAATGTTTGCTTGCCATGTAAATTATATACCTTACAGGTACCATATATAAGTATCAAACATGAAAAATTGATTCAGACCAATTTAATTACATGTACGAGTTAAGCTTACAAATTTTTTTTAGATAAATTAGAAACTCAGCAAAATAGATTAGCTGGTTATTTTCTTGGTGACACAGTTAGAGAATGGTTAAAATGTAAGAGCAATACACATTTTTACATAGAAATAAAACTAAAAAATAATACCGTGGATAATTTCTATATGGAGTGTTCTCATAATCAAAATTTTCATAACTGCTGGAAAAGCATTAAGAGATGTATGTTGTGAATGAGTGAAGGTGTTGAAAACAAGAGTTCAGTTATGAAAAAAAAATATAGCTGAGTAAAAAGGTGAGAATTTAAAAAAGAACAGTGCAAAAACAAAACAAAAATTGAAGCATTCAAAAGAAACCAATCACCAGTCTGTTAATAAAAGATTAATATTATTTTCAGAAAAGTAATTATCAAATTGTTCCTGTGCAATCCACCTTTTTGATTAAACACATAGGAAAGGCTAGGGTAAAAACAACAAGCTTTATTTCTGTTTACTCAGTATTGGAAGGTATAAAATTGCTTCTCAACAAGGTAAACCATCAATGATTTAGTTTTTTTTTATATTTGTGTTTCATATAAAAAAAAACTTGATGGCTAAGAATCTTTTTTTACATGGCTGATCTGTTCTTAAGAAACAATATACAGGCCAGAAAGGAAAAAAATAAGGAAACGAGAGGGAAAGCCACTTAAAGCAAGAATATCTTATGTAGTAATTAAATATTTTTCAAGTGGATTGCACTGAACACTATACTTATAACAAATACCAGTTTACTAATAAAAACAAAACAGAGAATCTAACTACACACTCAGCTAACTACACCATGCTCTGAGGTGAAACCAACAAAGAGTGTGAGAGAAAATGTCTGGAGCAGAGTTGCAAGCTTTCAGAAATTGACACTCTAAAACAGCTTTACTACTTGTTTTGCTTATTATTTTGTTAACAGTGATAAAACAGAGTTAAGAATTAGGAAAAAAGAAAACTAAAACTCAAAAGGAAAAAACTAATGAAAATAATTGTGATAATCATACAATCTTAATTGTTAAATGGATTATGAATTTGATATAGAATTGAAAATAATCATGTTAAATTATATACAAAAAAAAAAAATTGAGGGTGTAGAACAGACTGTATCCTTATCTCAAACTGAAATATTTCAAATAAAATGTTTTATCCAGGTTTTTAACTTACCTCTCAAAGCGAAGATCCTTCTTGTTTCCAACCAGAACAATGGGCACTCTGTAAAAAAAATTACAATAAATACGTCTTCGTAAGCTTCACATCCCAACTGCCTTAAGATGAAATTAAAAAAAAAAATTAACTTTAAACAATTTAAATTCACCAAACACTAACAAAGATTCACACAAAAAATAATATACATTTCTATATGTTTACCTTATATGCAAATCTTTTAAATTTGTGTAGCCTTCCATGGGCTATGTAATTGGAAAAATATGTACATATTGATCAAACATTAGAATACTTACGTCATTCTTCCTTTCATGTCAATAATTTTGTCATAGACATGCTTGACAACCTCAAAGCTGAAGAAGAGGAAGAAAAGAATAATACTTTAAGCCTAAAGTTGCAGTGGAAGAAAAAAATGTAGGTTTCATCAATCATTTGGTTTCTTACACTAAACTTCTAAAGCTCCTCTACTGACCATTTAGTTCCTGTTTGTCAGTTTTGTTTTATATAGTGGAAAAAAAATCAGCTACGGACCAAAAATAAAATTCTGTGTGTCTTTATTATATCTTGGATACGTTGTAATCCATTATAAAAAAATCTATAGTAAAAGTAAAAATATTACGTGAAATATCTATTTTTTAATTTGTTTTTTTTTTCTGATATCTATCCTTATCAGAAATTTCCCAAGGCCTGATTTTATAAATATACAATACAGTTCTTTGGCATATACACAGCCCTAAAAAAATGTTAATGGCTGTTCACAAATACTATGGGCTTCAACACTAAATGAAGGCTAATGGGCCCTTGACAATGCACATAAGGGTACAATAATAGTTAGCTTTATAAATCTTGACCTAAGAATCAACATTACTGAGGCATTTGCAGTTTTTGAGGAAGTTGGAATAATTATATAAAGCTTTAGCTCACCTTTTCTGAGAGTTGACCGAGTATACCAACACATATCCATTGATGTTAATGAAATAGTTCTGTGGAATGACAGAGTATTCGTCCTGTCCAGCGGTATCCACGCTGTGAAGCAGGTAGTCTTGACCGTTCACTCGTACTTGAGTGGTGAATGCTACATGTTATAAAATCAATAAATTTGATTTTGAGACTTAAAATGTACAAAATGTTGAAATTTAAATGTGTGAAAACAACATAAAAAAAGCCAAGGAAAAGGATGAAAAGTCTGTATACAACTTTTCCCTGTGAAGTGAAAGTAAGCAATAAAATATTCCTTCAAAAACTTTTCACCATTTTTTTAATGCACTTATTTAATTGTAATGCATATTGGGTTCAGTTTCTTGATTTTTAAAAATATAATTCGAAAGTATTTGCTTCTTGAAACAGAATATAACTATGAAGCAATTTTATGGTAAAATATCTTTAAAATTTATGGAACACTCCATCAAATACAAGAATTAGTACACTACTTACTGTTTTCAATGGTGGGATCATATGAATCAACAAACTGTTTTTCTACAAACTGGATAATGAGGGATGATTTTCCTGTGAATAAAAATGTTTATCATTTAATCACAACTCCTGAAGTCAAGGCAAATACGAGGACAGGGAGTTCACAGAGGTTAACAGAGCCATAGCTTGGAGGCTGGCACTGGTGGTCATAGTAAGGCTTTAACTTTGTAAGTCGTTTGAAATCTTTCACTGATTAAAATGCCATAGATTCATATAGGTGTTTGTTGGGTTTAAACACAGATTTGACCAGCTTGCTATTTCTTTTTATAACTCCATACCCTCTCCTTGCTTTCAATCTTTGTTAAAAAAATAGTTAATGACTGTAGCTGAAGAAATTGACAAGATGGGCTTAGTTTGAACCGAAATGAAGGAATTATTTAGCTGATAACCTCTAATAGAGGAAAGAATAGAATTTAAAACATATCAAGTTTACCTGCTAATATCTCTTAAATTACAACTTTGCAATGGTAATTATGCTTTTCTAAGTCAAAATAAGAGAGGAAAAAATATAATTTTATTTTAACACCTATAATAGAAATGGACAAATGTCCTATACATGGTTCAATTTCATGAGTGAATTTCTTTTTACAAAACATCTACTTTTAAAAAGAACAAAACCATCACCAATGTTCATTTAGCCTGGTTGGAAGTCAAAATGATGGATTTAAACGAAAGGTTTAAAAATTGTCTTTTTTATTCACTGTATTTGAAAACCAACTTCAGACTGAATTTACACCTAGCTAAAAAAAAATTTATGGCTGCGATCTCAATGTAGACCTAGACTCTTGATCTAGCTTAAGAGTTGGAGATGCGATAAGTGCTGGGTTTTCGAGACAAATTTTCACATAAAAGGAATTTGTATAGACAGATGGAGTTGTTTGGAGGTATCTGTCTACTTTTTGAAATATTAAATATAGAGAAAATACGGAAAATTGGGTATCCTCTTGATGTACTGAAGTGAGCAAGAAAACACGAAGCCTCTATATGTTGTTAATGTACTTCAAAATATTCAATTCACGGAACCTGCCCCAAACGTCAATTCCAGGATCTGATGCCTAAAAATAGATTGTTCAAACCCAGCTTCATTGAATATAGATGGGTCACGTGACTAGAGAACACCAGTTGGGAATAAGCACACCCACAATAGGCTATCCACCACATATGACATCATAGCTTTTGGCCTTTGTGGTGAATTTCTATTCATGACTCTATGCTCAGACCCACTCTTGAATAGTGCCTGCAAACAGTTGTGAACGTTGAAGTACCCGTGGTGTTAATTGAACAGCTCCAACCTTAAGTGCACTTTTATTCTAGTGCCACCTTTTCTCCTCAGGAGAATGGATTCTTGAGTTCTAATCTAAACCTACTGATGCTTCTGAATATCCATTGTAAATCTCAGTATCACTGTCACATAATTCATCTCTAACTATTTACAAAAATTGTCTTGGAATCTTTTGCTGGGTTTAATGCTTCTAAAAAAAAAAATGCAATAATCTAGGGCCTAGATCTACATCTAGTCGAATCTGCAATTCTGAAACAGTGATGCAATTTGCTATTTTCAGTATTATTGCACATATCAGCCCAACTCACCCTAAACATAAAAATCTTATTTTTCTTATTGGATTTGATGCTGAATACCATTATGAAGGTTTTATTCGTCACAAATAAATACTTTTCAAGATATAAGCACTTTTGTATTGCTCTAAAATCCCATTAAACTACAAGTTTCGATTTAGTTGGAAAACGTTCAATTCTGAAGCCTGACGTGAGGTGGGCGGGTATCTGCAATTTTGCCCTATTTTCTTAGTCATTCTCATGTTTCAAAGTCTACTCATGCAAATTGATTGATAAAAAAGACCATGCACATGACATAGGTTGTACAAAACAAGTTCTGGTTAAATTAAAATTTGTTTTAATTTGGCGAGACCAAAAGGAATTTGACCTTTGCCATTCAAATCTTAATAAAAAATTTTAGCAAACGCTACAAAAAACAACAACCAAAAAGCTTAAATCTAGAGTCTAGATTTTGATCAGACTCAGATTGGAATAGACTCTAGATCTTCATCTTCATCTAGATCTAGATCTATTTTTTTAAAATAAGATCAATTTGAAGCTTTACTCTGTTCCTTTATTGCAATATAGATCTTCATTTTCAGATGAAATGAAATGGGAATTTAAATAGATCTACTTACCCACTGACCGGAATCCCATGAATGCAATTTTACGTTCTTTGGGTGGCATGGCTCTGAATTTTAACTGAAACTCTTGAAGTTCAAAAACAAATTAATCTAACCAGAGATGTAATCTAGAATAAGATTAGAATCTGGATTGTATGAATCTAGAAAGCTTTTCTAAATTGACTGGCCAAGTTCCTAGATTCTAGATCCTAAATGCTATCTCAAGACCACTTGAGCTGGAAAGCAGAGTTCAAACATTACAGACAACAGATTTTGATTTCGACTTGGTTGCGAAAATATTCTCCAGTGGATAACTACTCTAGTCAAAATATGACGTCCTTACACAAAAAGCAGATTCTATGTATATTTTAGCTATAGGCGCAATAACTTTTGCTTTGTCAAAAATCTTTTAGAGAGCCAATTCAAAAGCCCTCAGGCACGCTTACAAATCTAAACAAAGAGTTCACTTTCACTTCCCAAACAAACAATATGGTTGCAATGGGCAGTGTACTCCAATAACAAACTATCTTTGCATGCCAGAAAGGTATGGCAAAAAGCTTTAGCAACAGCCCACGAGGCAGGTCAAAATAAAATTAATTGTGCTATTCGATAGTTAGTAGTAGTAGTAGTAGTAGTAGTAGTAGTAGTAGTAGTAGTAGTAGTAGTAGTAGTAGTAGTAGTAGTAGTAGTAGTAGTAGTAGTAGTAGTAATAATAATAATAATAATAATAATAATAATGATGATGATGATGATGATGATGATGATGATGATAATGATGATGATGATGATGATAGTAATAATAATAATAATAATAATAATAATAATAATAATAATAATAATAATAATAATGATGATGATGATGATGATGATGATGATGATGATGGTGGTGGTGGTGGTGGTGGTGGTGGTAGTAGTGGCGTTGATAATTTTCTAAATATATAAACAGCATAATCATACAAATGCTGTTGAAAAAAAAACTACAATAAGAATGTTTGGGAATTAACTTGTTTTGTGAAAATCCCAATCTCTTAAAGGCGTTGCATGTGTCTACTTAGGACAAGCTTGGGTAGGGACATCTGGGCACACGTCATCTGCCTATTTTTAATCACCAAAATAATTGCCGATACCAAGTGCAAGTATTTAAGTTTTGGTAACACTATCGACCATCCTACTGAGAGAGTTTGAGTACCGTTGAGTGAACTTCAGGTTCACCCAAAAAGGAATATGGGCATGCTGTTAAGCCATGGGGCCTAGCTAATATCCTTGATTTAATTATGGTAGGATAAAAGGAAAAAAATTCATTTTTTTTAAACAATCGATGACATTGTATTCACTATTGTCAAATCAACTCAAAATTAATATCAACAATGGAACCTGGCTAGGGGTTAGAGAATTTCTTCCTAAAAGAATTAAATTACTCAGAATTACAATTATTTTAAGGCTTTGTGGAAGTGCATTGGGATATAGAGCAGAGAACTGAGTTTGATAAATCTGCACTGTGGGTATAACTTAAGAAGTTTCTGGACTAAACCGTTAAAAAGTAGATTGTATAATAATTATTATAGCCTACACGTACACAAACAAGTTAATATTTTAGGAAAAAAATGTAAACAATTCATACCAATTTCGTACGGAAATCTGTAGCAACATATGCTATAGACTTTTTTTTAAAGAGGACATAAGGTATATTTGTAATGTGATCTTTCACTCTCTTTTTTATTTCTGTTATTTTTTTTTTTCATTTTTCATATTTTGTTTTGTTTCATTCTTTAATTTTAATTTCGAAAGCAACATCGGAACTATCAACCAAGAACATAAAACGAAGCTTAATATTTTAAAAAGAAAAAAGAGAGAAGCAAAATGAAACATGAATCTTAAAAAAATTAACAGTCATGTTAAAATACAAAGAATGCGATGAAAAAAAACCCACCTATTCCAATTTAAAAGTTTTAAGAACGATATAGGCTTATTTATTGTTTCATTTCTTTTAGATGCTAACATTTTCAGTGGAATCTTTAAAGATAGAGTGTAGATCTAAGTTGTGAAGATGCTGATCAAAGAAATACTACCGATGGAATCATATTACATCTTTAGTTTTTGTTCACACTGAACCTCACTATGCCTAGATCTCCACATTATGCACGACAATGGCACATAGACAGGAGTTTGAGGGGGAGAGCGGTTTTACTAAACTTTAGCGCAGAAATTCTTTTTCTGAATTGACTTGCAAGACAGACAAGCAGGGACTTTGCATCATCTTGACTGTGCACTGCCCAAACCTTCTCTCTCTCTCTCCCCCCCCGCCCCCCTTTTTAGCTTCAGCCCCACTGGCCCTCACGCAAAGGGCAGTATAATTATGTCATGTCCCTTCGTAAGCACAATGTAAGGAGGGGACACAGGTTTCAATACTCATTCACTACCGAAAGAATAAATCTAACCCTTTCGCTCGTTTTGTTCCAAGAAAAAAATCAAAACGGCTGATTGTGGTTCTTACTTAGACCTAAAATGAGAGCTTAAAATAATCTTGGGCAAGTACAGAATTTATATCTTGTTTACGGAAAGAAATACTGATCTAGACGTGTGATTCCGTTTGTTCACAATTTGATTCAAAGTAACCTAAAAGTATATATTTTTTTTATAAAGGTATAAGAACTATTCAGATGGGACGGATGGAAAGAAAAAATGAGCTGCTCGGTGAAAAAGTAAAAAAAAAAAAAGTTGGAAAAGTGGGATGGAAGGGAGGAGAGTGAACGTGCTACTTCTTGCAGAAAGGAAAATTCCTCTGTATTGAGTTTAAGTCGTTAACATTTAAAAAAAAATAATGATTCGAATTCTTATTTTGTTTTCAATTCGATGTGGTACTGCTGTTATGATGTGCTGAAACAATACTATTCACGATGAGTCCGCTTAGTATTCCTCAAGAGTGCAAAGCGTAATCTGTAACCACCATCAGGCTCCTCATACCTTTATCTCTTTCCACCCTTCTCTACTTTCTATTCTCTCTCTCTCTCAGTCTCTCTCTCTCTCTCTCTCTCTCTCTCTCTCTCTCTCTCTCTCTCTATCTATCTATCTATCTGTCTATCTCTCTGAAATACACAAGCATACATGTAATTTTTTTTCATGGGAATCAGTATTGTTGAATTAACATCAATATTATTAAAAATAGCATCATACAACAACAACAACAACAACAGCAACAGCAGCAGCAACAGTAGCAGCAGCAACAAAAATTTATGACAATGATGACGACCAAAGAAGGCCCATGCAAAAACGGGGTGAACTCTTTATTCCAATCGTATTTTGTTATAACTTCTTAAGAAATATTTTCCTGATTAAATTATGGAAGTTTTGAATCTTAAACCCGTTGAAATTTCCTGCAAGTCGAATACAGAGATACAGTCCTGAACTTCTCTTTTTTAAACTTTTTTTTTATGTTTATTAATGGATATATCATATTTTTCAGATATGTGCAGATTAAGTTTTTACAAATTTCCATTTCAGTTCAAGCTGTGAATATTCTTTCTTGCATCAATAAATTTTCAATCCACTGATATCTTGATTAGCTTCCACTTTCTTTCGTACAGATTTATTTCATTCGGTTGAGATTCCTTCAGGCTCATTTAGAGAAAATAGGCAAAAGTTAAAAATTCCACTGAAACCAGTGGTCCATCTGTGGTGACCATGGAGGTATAACTAAATAATTTTTCTCCATACCAAGTCTCAGTTCATACCTCTATTGTGACTGTAGCTTGTTCCAATGTTCCTGAAAACCGGAAGTTCTCATAAATAACGACATTAATCTAGTTTCCAACCCTACTTTTGTGCATACCATTGTTGAAACATGGCGACGTTGGTGATTGTAAACACATAATCTAAACCCAGAGCGTTGCAACCGACACTATTAATAATTTGGTTGCACAAAGGATCTTATAATGCCAATAGAGTCTGTAAGTTTTCTGCACATTTTAGGAAAATCGAAAAGGATTAAATAAATATGGCCATGTTGTTTAATGAGACAAGGGTTTAAAGAAATATTTGAAACTATCCCAAAAAGTCCGGTTGGAATTTCAGTTAAAATTTAATTTAGATACAGATCTAGATCCACATAAATTTAGATATTTCACTATTTAATGATTAGGTAGAGAACATATTTGTCAGTAAAATCTTGACATTTATAGCTGACTCACTCAGTGCTGAAATGATTAAGCACATGTACATTAATAAATTCACCAAAAGTATTGACAGTTTGCCTTTCCAAAATGTTTTATAAAATTTGTATGCATTATATATGAAAAGGACTTATTTTTTCTAATTTTGTTTTGTTTGTCTCAGCAGAGGAGGAGAAAAGACGACACCTGGACATCGGAGGAACTAAATCAGGCCCTGAAGGTAATCACCCTGTAAAAGATGCAGTTAAAGAATATGAAAATATGTAAACCGAAAAGTATTTAAGAAAAGCAGAATAATTTTTATTTAAGCTCTGCTGGAGAACTGTATGGGGGTAGTCTATGCTCTAAATATTTTTCATTATCAAACTCTATTTTATTGCATATTAAGTATTATGAGTCACTACAAAAAAGGCTCTGAATTCTTGTTTAACTGGATTTAAAGTACCTGATCTATAGGCTTCTTCTAGCAGGTAAGTACTTTGAGTCCTGTTATCACTTCAGTAAAAGCACCTGTTCGCTGAGAGTGCAATGCAGCGCTGTGATAGAGGACTTCTACTTCTATGCCTTCAAGACCTGATGAAAAAACAGGCTTTGAAGTGAGCAGCATAAATTTTAGCTTATATCCGTATTCCTCCGAAATGAGTCGCTTAGATAAACTTCATAAGTTATAGTCTCGGCTGAAAAAAAAAACTTTGGCCATCTTTGTTTCCTTTCTATTTTTTTAATTTTATTTTTATTTATCAGTTTGTTTGGCTCTGTCTTCCTCTCAAACACCTACATACACATTTTCTACCCTTCTCTCTATCTTTTCTTTCCTTCCTTAATTAAACTTTGATATTAGGCACATGAGTTTGCCCAGTCATATTATTTTTTATAGGCAATTAAAGGGTTAAGATTCATTAAATTGCATTTTTAGGAACATTTTGAAATTCCTTTTACAGAACATTATTTAGGGAGCAGCGTTGGAGTCTCGGCTTCTGAGTTACCTCAGATTTATTATTGAAATATCAAAGATAATCAATGAAGGTATGCATTTGTGATCATTTTCACTTTTTCAGGCTCTTCCACCATCAAATATAGACTGCTCTACTAATGTTGTTTAAAAATGCCTTCGCAAGTACTTCTCATGAGTTGGATGAGGAAAATTTGATTAACAGTTCTTTTCACTTCTTTTTTTTTTCTCTTAACCCTTTGACTGCTACGCAATTTTCCTCACCCTATGCTAAGGAATTTTTTGTGAGATTATGGCTGTGCCCATCATTTGAAAATTTGCTACAACTCTAAATCTAGAAATAATAGCGATAGATACAAAAAAATATATATATCAAAGACAAAGCCATGGCTTGCTAGTCAATATCTAGATCTAGTCAAGACTGATGCTCTTCCATACAATATGGGCTAGATCTAGATTCTACAAGCCAAACACACAGGTGTGGCTTTGTGTGTGTATGTGCTTATGTGTGTGTTTCACATGTGTTAAATGTTCTTTGTCCCACTTTGATGATATCATGAGCTATTAAAAGTTTCCGGAAAATCTGAGCTTTCCATTGATGCTATTTTTATCATTTGAAAACCAAAACTGATTTTCACTGCGGCGAAACAAAACTTGCTATATTGAGCACATACACAACGCATGGGACACCCTTCAGATAGGCACATTCTATGTACGTACACAGCGCAGTGAAGTGATTAAACCTTGAAACAATCTAATATGTGATTTACAATATGCAAATCTTATGATTGAGAGACTCAGAAAAGTAAAATCATTGCTTGAATAATCAAAAAAATCTGTTTGATTTGTATTTTGGTGCTAAATATTAATGTCTAGAGGAGTTGTATTGTTTTGCATTATACCCATATAATTAAATCTCTATTCTGTTATTGGGGTCAGGCTTATTGTCAATGATACAATTAGACTATTCATAACACTGACTTTTGGTTTTAACTCAACCTTTTCTCATTCTAACCATGACCTTTAAACGAGTTTTGTATGCCTCTTGATCATAACACATAACACAATTTTCTCATTTTCAGAGAACTGCTTTTTTATATTTTTGATGCCCAAATCTTTGTTGGGGATGAAACATTGCCTTCTTGTTAAACTTGTGATAGTTTTTCATTGCATCAAGTTTATGCCAGAAAAGAATATGTAATGGGACATGGCAGCACAGTTCAATATGAAGGATCCCTGTATTGAAACCAACAATTAACATTTGCATTCTTATTCTAGTGATTTTATTAACAAGAAGAAAAAAAGACAAAATGACAAATTCAAACTGTGACATTGAAATCGGCAGAGATGTATTGCAATTTGCTATTTAGTAGCTGATGAAGGAAAATTTACATGCTGAATGACACATAGGTTTCCAAAAATAATTGAGCTGTGATAAAGATTATGGTCACATCAAATTTCAATGCTCATTTAAGTATTACGTTACATTTCAGAAGTAGCAAAGCTGGGAACAGATGCCCTGTACTGCCAAATAAAGATGAAACTGTTACAGTCACATTAGAGGAAATTCTGAACATAGTCTATCATATCATTTAAAGGAAAAAAAAAATTATTCAAGATTGTTTTAGATAAAAAAAAGCCTTGTTTTCTGTATTTTGCCTTTTCCATAGAAATTTCATTTGCAATCATTACCTTTGCTGTTTAAATTTTAGGAAAATCCTTTCATGGCGTCAGAGATGAAGGCTCAGTTGCACTTTTGCCCTTGGTAAATTAGCTGAAACATTTTGCAAATTTAATGATTTATAAAATCTCATTTCTTTAAAGTTACTTTTTATGTTTTATTTTCCAGGGCTCAAAGGATGATATGCTGCGCAAGAAAAGGAGAGATGAAGAAGGCAAGTCCTCTTAAAAAAAGAAAAGGAAAAAATCGCTTGAGGTGTAAAAAGAAGTTGGATTATGCCACGGCGGAAAAATTTTTTAATTAACAATCATGAATTCTCTTCATTAAATGCAGATTCTAATACTTACTCCTAGATGAAAACTAGGGTAATGTATTTTTTGTTCAAGTATGTCAAGTTTTAATTTTTTTTTTTTTTGGCATAAAGTCCATTTTTAGTTGAGGATGTAGCTTGCCATCAAAATATAGCAGGCACTTTTTAATTATAACTTTATAAAACGGAAGGATATTATTTACCATAATAAAAATTTAAAGAAATCAAACAAAACCAGTCAGGAGAAAGAAGTGCTCAAAATGCCCATTTTGATGTCAAAATTGCATATAGCCAATGTTATGGCATCAACAAAGAAGTTTCTCTTTTCTCACTCTTTTAAGATATTATAATTTTTTCTCTTCTCTCTCTTAAGGTGGCCACCGCAGGCATCGAGAGGAAGTGAATGGGTCGGATCACAGGAGGCGAGACGGTGACAAGGTAAGAGGCATAATTTTTTTTTTCAAGCCTTTTTATTTTGGAGCTTTTGTCAATAAATACATATTCCTTCCTATATGAAAAGCAGAGAAGAGAATAAAGATACTCGTACCTGAGTTTCATATGATATTTAGTAAAAGTTTCATATATACAAGCCGTTATCCCATGTTTTGCTCCTCTACCTCTTATTCATTTTTCCTCCACTATATTATAAAATAATTTCTTCTTGTTTTCTCTAACTTCATGAGACTTTCAATGGCTTTTAATCGGTAACTAGGTTCAATTTGGTTATCTGATAAAAAAAATTATATACTCCAATATATTATCTTTTTAAGAAAAAACTGCACGTTGACACCACAATTGTTCTAATATTTAATCACGCCATTGCATCATTTAAAGTTATATCTCGATGTAAATTCACTTTGGCAATTATTATGATCATGTTGGTAGTAATCTCACAGTTAAATTGAAATTGCTCCTGGGACCTTTTCAAATAGGAAACAGAGCCAAATCATTGTAAATAAAGTTATAGATCAAAGCTGTTTCCCCTGTTGTGTTCTGATGATGGCCATTTTGTTGCATCATACTCAATTATATTAAAATCAAGTAAGGAGCAACTTACGTCATTTTGTGCAAGGCAATACTTAACTTATTCCTTGATTTTGTTTTTTAATGAAGATAAAAAATATTCACACTTACTTGTTTTTTTTACAAATCATTTTTTCCTCCATCGTATGTGCTACCACAAATAAGGACCGGCATAGGAGCAAATCTCACAAGGACAGGGGGGATTCCCCAGATCACACGAAGCTTTCTGAGGTAGGATCTCTAGACTGGTGTTTATTTGAGTTAGTCTTGACTGAACCTTCATTAGAGCTGCTTCATGCATGTTTCTGTCTCTACTAAAAACTAAATATATTCTCAAGTTGTAAAATAGCAGAAGTGTAGAAGAACTGATTAGCATTAAAGCCTCAATTTAGTAAGATCAGTTTGTAAATTTTTAAAGCGTTTTAAATGCTTTTTACTAGTTAGTAGCTATGAATTCTGAGTCTGCAGTGCACTTGTATAAACTTGACACAACTGTCCAACTTTAGAATGTGTTAAAATTAATAGGGAAAATACAAAATTAACGGTTTCTTGACTCTGTAAAAAAGCTTGATATTATTGCTTTATTTATTATAACTTCTTGGATCGTATACCTACCTAATTTATTTAAGACTTTGTGGGCTTTATACTTTAATATCAATTAAAATAATGGTGGACATAGATTGATTTATTTATTTTTGTCTTCAAGTGTAACCTTAAATTAATGATTTCTATTTTGAACTGTATCTTGTAGGTTTTTTTCAAACCTTTTCTTGTCGCTGTTTGCTTATTTTTTTTGGTTTTAGCAGGCAGAGAAGTGTAATTATGTGCACATATTTAAATACAAAGATCAATGGTAAAGTTAGATTTCAAAAGATGATCCTTCGGCTTCTCTGAATAATAACTTGCGAATATGAAAAATAAATGCTTTTTTATGTAAAACAAATAAAACCCTTTTTGTTATATACCTGTTTCTATTCTATAAACAAAAAAAATAAGGGCATATAGATTATACGCAGTCAAGTTTTTAAAATATTGGTTTAAGAAAAGACTAAAAACTCCTTTGCTGAAAATAGTACAAATGGCTTATAATTATAAAAATTATGCTTTACTTGCTTCATAAACAGTGCATCCCATCACAGCATAGATGTATTTTATTTATTCAATTGTGGGATAGATACTAATGATTAATATACCCTGCCAGTTGCTCTTACCTTTTCAATTGCCATTTCACGACATGCTTAAATGTAAAATTATGTTATTTCAATATGTGATTAGTTGAGTAAGTGCTAAATGGAAAATATTTAGCTTTGCTCTATACTTTAACATCCTGACATCTACCTCAGTTATAGACTGGTTCCATCATTGATTCAAAATGAGACACTCTGCAACAGATGTCTAACAATCATTTAACTGATTATTGAAGAAAGAATAGGGAACACATAGATTTTCTAGTAATTCATTGTATGTGTATCGATCAGTGCGACCAAGTGGGCTTTTTCTTTCTTTCACTTCCTAATTTTATTTCCAATGTTACCACAAAAGAGTGAATAATGTCTCATTTTATTTTGATACTACATGTATAAATATCAAAATCATTAAATGCGGGTGATTTTACTGACCCCTTCATATATCATTCTATATGATTTTTATATGTTGTTGTGACTACCACGTATCAGCTACTACGGAGGTGTAGAATCAATGAAATTTAATCTGTAGATTTTTTTCTTACATCTTTACCTACTGGCAGCTTCATGGAATTGGTGATGTATGGACCTTCTTTGTTTGAAAAACTTTCTTTAAAATGTTCATGTTTTGTTCATTCTTTGACTTCATGTCTCAGTAATAAGTGTTTAAATTTTTTCTTCTTATTTTCATTAATTCTTTGCCTTTATCTTTCTTTATGTCTTTTTGGATCGTCAATCTCAAACAAGCAAAGACTTTTTTGCTTCACATTGTGGTAATCCTACATTTCAATTAGTTGATAGATATTACCTCATTAGTATTTTTATAGACTAATTTAAACATCAGTTGTTTGGTTTATAATTAAGTTTGCGCAAAGCTACCTAGAATGGATGTTTTCAGAATATATTCACATCTAATTCCCATATTGTATTCTTCCCATCTGTTTGTTAAACATGCCATAACTCATTCACAGCAGCACTTATATCATATAAAGATGGGATGGGCGGAATTTTGAGCATGCAAGATATCTGGTGGTTGAGGTTGCATCTGGTGTGTCAGGGGCCTATATAATTCATGTTTATCTTTGAAACACTGTATCATTGCACCTATTATTACATCTGTTGTCAAAGAAATGCGAGCAAGTGTAGAGAGAGAGAGCAGCATCAAAAATTAAAATAATAATAATAATAATAATAATAATAATAATAATAATAATAATAATAATAATAATAATAATAATGATAAAGATAATAACAATAACAACAACAACAACAACAACAACAACAACAACAACAACAACAACAACAACAACAACAACAACAACAACAACAACAACAACAACAATAAAAATAATAATAATAATAATAATAATAATAATAATAATAATAATAATAATAATAATAATAATAATAATAATAATAATAATAATAATAATAACAGTAGTAGTAATAATATTAATAATAATAATAATAATAATAATAATAATAATAATAATAATAATAATAATAATAATAATAATAATAATAATAATAATAATAATAATAATAATAATAATAATAATAATAATAATGATAATAATAATAATAATAATAATAATAATAATAATAATAATAATAATAATAATAATAATAATAATAATAATAATTATAATAATAATGATAAAGATAATAACAATAACAACAACAACAACAACAACAACAACAACAACAACAACAAAAACAGCAACAGCAACAACAACAACAACAATAAAAATAATAATAATAATAATAATAATAATAATAATAATAATAATAATAATAATAATAATAATAATAATAATAATAATAATAATAATAATAATAATAATAATAATAATAATAATAATAATAATAATAATAATTTTTTGTAATAATTTCAGGAATCTTAGGTTTAATGATTATGTTGCCCTTTTTATTGAAACTCCAATTTTATTGCTATAATTGGGAACTGTATAGCAATTGAAATCTATTCTCATCACTTAAAATTGGCTCAAAAATATATTCATTATCTATCACAGTTAAAGAAAACAAACTTTTAGTGTATGTGAGTTTTCAATAACTATTTCCTCCAAAACATCAAACAAATAATTTCCTCTAGAAAACTTTGTGATTTCCAAACTATATTCAGTGATTTTTACACAAATAAAACAGCGAGAGACTAAATAGACATTACACGAATGAGAATTACAATGACTTTTTAAAAACGTAGCTTGTGATTTCCTTATGAGATGGAAAAACATTTTCCCTGTCTATAATTTGTTTTTAAAAAGTTGACTTGTAGGCAAAATAAAATTTTCATAAGACAAATAATAGCCAAAAAGACAACCAGCTTTAAACATGTGATGGCGTTACCCTTGAAATTCTTCTCCTTGAAATAAATTTGATAATGATTTAAAAAAAAACTGATGATATCAAAGGTAATTTCTATCTTTTTTTCTATATCTTTTTACTTGTTCGTGTAGGAGGATAGAGAGCGCTTGCGACAGGAACGTCGAGCCAAAAAAGAGGGAGTAAAAGAGGTCAGTGTTATTATGTTAACTCCTCATAAAAAAAGGGTTCATTAAAGGTAAATAAATGTTTGAGAGAGAAATTTATTTTATGACATTAAAATGAACTTTTTAATCACCGAAGATTTTAAACCTTAAAAAAACGTATCTTGATTTAAACTGAGTTAATTGAACATGAAAGCTAGATTTTTTTTATTTTACCTCTTTTTTTTTTAAAGAAATGCAATATTTATGCTTTGTTTAGATAAATTTTTTAATCTTGTTTATGGCTGTTTTGAACCCAGGAGAAACCAAGCAGACACAAGGAGAGCAGCAAAGCAACAAAGGTCATTGACTCTGATGATGACGATAGAAAGCGCAGACACCACAGAGACAGAGGTGAAGACGGAGACAAAGATAGGCATGAAGAGCGAAGGCACCACCGAGATCGGGATGAAGAGAGGGAACGCAGACACCACAGGGAGAAGGATGAGGGAGTGAGTGGCTCTCGAAGGCACAGAGACGACAAGGAGGAAAGGTAGGAGTAGAAAAAAAACAAATAATGTGATAATAGTGCAGAGGATGAACGATTTAAGAATTGGATGTCAGAAAATAAACATTTGAGATCAATCTTTTCTTTTTTGTTGTAAGATATTTTCAACTTTTACAGTGAATGAAAGATAAATATTTAAAGGTTTCATGTATATGCACTATTATTACGGTCTGACCACGATTCTTTTAGCTTGGAGTTCCTTTTTTCCTTGCCACATACACCTGAGATGCAATGTCTTTGTAATCTGTACAGTTACAATATTTTAAGGCTGGTCAGCAGATAATGAAAAAAGACAATTGTTTATCTGAAATTGAATTAATGACTTCTCAGATGTGAGGGATGCTCTGAGTACTCTAGTAAGGGAGTGGTGTAGATCCATACAACTTATTGATGTCCTAAAATGCATTTTGGTTTCATTTACTTTTTTGTATTTTGCAGACGAAATCACGACAGGGACAAAGATCATAAAAGAGACAGAGACCATAGAAGAAAAGATGATGAGGACAGAGAGCATCGAAGGCACAGAGATGAAGATGATGATAACAGAAGGAGGAGGCACCATGATGAGGGGAGTGACAGAAGGAAGAGAAAGGAGGAGGACTCAAGGAGACTTGAAGATGATGATGAGGTAATGATAATGGTGATGATAAATGAGATATTTACCGCATGTGGCTTCCCATACTTCAATAAAAAATAAGTTCAGTTGTAACCATTTTATGTGGTTTGGGCCTATAATTTAATTTGCATTTTGAGAAATGCTGTTAACTAGTCAGTGACCAGCACTGGCATTTCTATATCCTCAACCAAATTGATCATGGCACTTTGGTTTATCTTTTCTTTCCAATGTTTTACTCATTTCTTCATTTGGGAGGAATAAAATTTGAATTTAGCATAGTGGAGAAACAAAAATCCTTTTGCAACATATTTACTCTTTTCTCTCAAACAAAAACTTTTTAAAATTCTTTTTCTCCCAGGAGAGAGAAAGAAGACGTCAAGAAAGAAGAGAAAAACGAGAGAAAGAAAAATCTAAAGAGAAAGAGAATGACAGAGAGAAAGAGAGAAGCCATAGAAGAAGTGAGGTAAGGCCTTGTATGACAGTAACAATTTTGTAACAGACAAGGAATGGACAACTCTTTAAGAGTTATTTTTCCATCACTCACTCACAAAGTATAGATGTAGCTGAAATCTTATTTATTTAACATATTGTTTTACTCTTTCTTCAGTGAATGAATCTTTTAAAATAAAAAGAAATGATTTGGAGATAATCACTTTTTCAAAATGCTTTTATTTAAATGGAGAAATTTTTGAACTTAGGGTATGAACATGAAGTTGATATTTCATGTTGCTTTAAAAATGATAAATACATGTTTTCTGTATTTGAAAAAATGATAAATACATGTTTTCTCTACTTTCAAGATGCCCAAAGAGAATGTACATTGTTGTTTTGAACTATGACATTAAATGCAATGTTATAAACAGCATAATCTCACAGCAAGTTTATTTGCATATTTGTAAGAGCTGTTTGATTTGATTCCACAGCCAAAATATTTGGCTAAAACATTGTTTTTGAATATTGCTTAGGAGGGCAGCAAATCATTTTTTTCTGCAACATTTTGATCATTATTTCTTATACCTTTTGATCTGTCCTGTACAATGCAGAGAAAAACTGAGGATGATGAAGATCATGATAGGAGAAGAAAGGAGCGCTCAGACAGAGACAGAGACAAAGAGAAAGAGAGGGAAAGAGAGAAAAGAAAGGAAAGAGAGAGGGAGGATGAAGCAGAGAGACATCGCAAGAGGGAAACACAGGTAGTGTATTTGAACTGTTTAAGTAGGAAATTTCACAGTTTATTATATTTTTCTTTCCATCTTTCGCTTATTTTTTTTCTTTTCTACAATTCTCAGATGTCAACATCAAATGGTCGGCACAAAATGGAGGAGGAAGAAAACGATGCTGAAGAGGACGAGGACGACTACAATTATGAGGAAGATTTTGAGGTTCAGAGCTAATGTTTTCTATAATGTCCTTCTTTTTAAGTCCTTTCCTGTTTAGAAACCATCAAAATCCAATCTTTCAACTGAATACTTTTCAAAATAAAAATCAAACAAGCAAACTAATAAAAAAAAAGTGTAAATTACGAATGGACTTTTTTCATTGATAACAAGATCTCCTTCTTGGAGAGTTGACTATAAAGAAGTCTCTCACATAACAAACCTATTGACAATTTGCTGACTTTTCTTCCATTTTAAAGAGGAAGAGCCTTATATCAAAATATCAATGTTTTCGCTGGTTATTGAAAATATCTTTAGCAGTATGCCCTTGTTTTTTGCCCTAAATATACCATTGTAAGAACACTATTCAAGTAAATGATATCATAAGCTTCATATCTTTGATTATTACGCAAAGTCTTAATTTTCCTTTTTGTTTATCACCTATCAACTGTACAAAGCGAAATTCATAATCTTGTAAAAATTAATGGCTATTAAGGATTCAAGACTAACGGACAGGTTTTGCATTTTTTTTTATTATGTAGGACTATGAGGATGATTTTGAAGATGATGAAGATCCGGAGATGAAAGAGGTAAATTTTCATGAGTGGTCAAAAGTAAATAGACATATATTTCTGTATTGTTTTTTTTTTTTTTTCAACAATTTAATCTTAATAAAATATTACTTGACATTTTGAATTGTTGTCTGCAAAGGATCTTTAGTTCAATTTCAGTTCGAACTATTTGTAAAGCTATTATATGATTAAAAAGAACCCAAAACATTGTTAATGATATATTTGTTTTATTGCTTTGATTAAACCACTGTAAATACTGCTGAGCTCTTGATTGTTTAAAACATTTTTACTATAGCAGTAGAAAAAGCCAAACATGTAACTTTCAGATCTCTCTTTGACCTTATCTTTGAAGGATTCCTATTGATTTTAATTCATTTCTATGATTAGAACAATGAAAACATTTTATGCCTCTCAATAAACTACTTTGTTCATCTTTTTATTCATAAGCTTGTCTGTAACTCTCTTTAGCTGCCTGTTTTTTCGGATCAAATGATGTTATCCTATTTATAACCAACTCTAGAAAATTACGTCTCGTACATTCTCCCTTTTATTTTTAACTGAAAATTCATTTGCAACCATTTTATGGTTCTTGTAAACATGCAAATTGATTTCTCTCTGAAAAACTGATGCAAGTCCCATACAGTGTCGACAGGTTTTTGTGCAAATATAGGGAGACTCATAATAGTAGCTTGATAGACTCCATCAGTTCTTACTAGAGACTTAAGTTTTTATTTATTCTAAAAAATCCTATCGCAGCAAAAAGCCATGGTGCATGAAACATAAGCAAGATACTTGAATTATCAAATCTTTGATACCTAATAAAAAATGGCCTTTTTTAGAATGTGAATAAATGTTATATCACTTTAATTTAAATCATTTTTTTAAGTCAATCAAATGTCAACGTTGATTGGCTCTCACTCCAAGAAAATGATAACTCACATGTGCCAGAATTGCTATGGATGACCCTTGGGCACTAAATAAGATTTTTTGTTAAACTTACATATCTCTTCAACATCCTCAACCAATAGTGAAGACTTACATTGCATAAGCATAAAAGCATTTTTTCCTCATTTGTTCCATCCTCTCGAACCCTTTTCGGTAGATCTACTGTGTATAAAACAGTCATCTTATTGTGACTATTTTATATCTTCTGTCCCTTCACAAGACAGTCAAGAATTTATTTAAAGTATGCTTAATGTTAACCATTAATTATCATATTTTTTTATTCACAAAAAGCTGCGGAAGAAAAAGAAAAAGGTATTGGTTGGTCTATCCAACTTTTATTTCTCTTTCCCTGACTTAACTTAAAGTCCCTGACTTAGCTTAAATATGATGAGTTCAGTCAGTTAAAACAACAAAATAAGAAGAAAATAATGAAAACTCATATGTACCCCTAATAAGTTAAATGAGGATTTTTCCATTTTTGTTTTTTTGCCACAAAATCTTTTATTTCTTTTTCGATTCTCATGTGAAACATTCACCATACTATAATGCCATTTTCTCCTTGAACTCTCCTGCTCTCATATAATCAAATAGTTGTAAAGCAATTATTTTTATGTATTTATAAAAAGTAGACAGTTTTGTGATTTATTTGGTTTTCATTGAGGAACTGCTAAAAAACAAAACAAAATGTGATGCCATTTTTTCACCCTGCATAGATTTTTTTGTAACTTGTAATATGTAAGTGTTGTGGGAATCTTATGGCGTTGGGTATTTCACAATTTGCACATAGTATTTGTGACTAAGAAAATTTCAAATATGTCACCATTATTATCAAGAGGTAGACTGTGTAACATTGGCAATCATATTCTCCCAGACTTTGCAATTCCTTGTTGCTTTAACTGCTTCTGTCCCATTTCCTGCATTCAGCATCTTTGTCCATTTTTCTATCATCTTCTCTCATTGCCTTCCCCATACTTTGTTTCTCAATCATGATTCTGATTGTCATAAGATGCCCCATGCTTTCTTTCCTCATCCCAATTTGAGTCTCTTTTGCCAGTATTAAAAATTCCATAGCTGTTGTGATTAAATGTGATTTGCTTTCAAGCTATGTCAAGAGACCCTAAATGATATTTCTCACTTCTACTAAGACCTCTACTTCTACGATTCTGTGTAAAAATTAGAAATACCTAATACAGTTTTTTTCATTTCTTTATTTATCAACTTGTGTATTTAATGGAAAAGTAATTTTCCTGCTGCTCTACAGGCTATGGCATATACCCTGGACTATGAGTCGCCCAGCCGAATGGGTTATTTTGTC
This sequence comes from Elysia crispata, assembly GCA_033675545.1. Classification (NCBI taxonomy): domain Eukaryota; kingdom Metazoa; phylum Mollusca; class Gastropoda; family Plakobranchidae; genus Elysia; species Elysia crispata. The sequence goes on along the minus strand of JAWDGP010004303.1, from coordinate 181,267 downwards.
AATATTGAAGTAAAAAGCTCACTGTACTTTGCTGTTTCTGTTGGCACTGCAACAAAATTTTTACATGACAACTTAACCAGCATCTGCTAAATAAGAACAAAACGTATATATAAGCATAATTTTTTTATGACAAAAAAAATAATAATACAAAAGCAATTAAACGAGAGAAACAGACTTTGAGGATAATAGTTTTGTTCTTAACTGTTTAAGCATTTCTTGCAGTCTTGTAGAGCATTCAGTCTTTGAACAAAATTGATCTCACCTGCATCACTTACAATTTATTTTTAATATTTACCTTGTAAAGCTGTCTTTGACTGACTTTGTTTTTGATGAATTGTGATTAAAAAGTCCTTTTGAAGTGATTTTTTATGTCAAATTTACACACTGTTTGAAAATGTGAAGAAAAAAGCACTCATTATTTGACAATGAGCACCTGACTATTGCATTGTTCAAGGATTTTTGTGTCTTATGGAAATAGAATAATTTTCAAAAGTTTTCGGATATAACGTGTGATGTAAAAGGACAAATGATTTCTTTTTATTTTCCAGACTCAAAATGGCTTTTCCTGCATCTTTTTAGAAATTACTGAAAAGAAAATTTACGAGTATTCATTTTTTTTCTTCTAAAATTAAATGGAAGAAAAAAAGTATGAAAAAAAAATTCAGAATCTTTTTTAATCAATTTTATAAAAGCTGGTACCAATCAAGGTGCTTATGAGTCATGACATAGTTAATAATTTGTCAAAATTGAGTATATTTGTTCTTTCATATTTACTTTTAAGGTACATTTAATGGTCTTTTTTTTTTTTTTTTTAAAGATAAGAAACTTCAAAACTTTTTACAACAAAAAATAAAATAAGAAAATACCAATGAAATGCTCATCACTATCATGTTATTTCAAGTATGTATAATTTCTTTGAATCACACAAAATGTTATGTAGTGTGCAGTTTGTTTTCTTGATTAAATGTAGTCTTTGTTGCACTTTTGATTAATCCAAGAATTAAGATAAGAAAATAAGCAGTTTAATGTGTCTGGCGAGAGTTATTATACATCTAAATTCAAAGAAAAAAAAGGATTTAAACGTGTATTTTTTTCTTGACTGAAAATACTAATCTTTTCAGAATTTTAATTTAATATTTTTTTTTTCCTTGCGAAAATTAGGCTCTTGTCTTTTTTTTTTTTATTTAAATGTATTTTTGGGGTTTTTAAAATTGTGTCCACAACTCACTGTTTTAGATGTTACGTCTCAAGTTGAAACATAGGTTTACCACTTTCTGTGATACTTTCTTTTAACCTTTGTAAGATACTTGGAACTAACCACATACAAGTTTATTCTGTTAGGTTTTCAAGATCTTTACATTTTTAAAGTACTTATCTATTTCTATAAAATCTAAATATTCGCTGTTTGTCAAAGGCAATCTTTGTAGTAAGTTCAAGAATTTTTTTTTCTTCTTTTGCAGGAACCTTCTAACCTTTGCATATATTGTGATATGTTCGACCCCAGTGCTTTATGTATGTAGCAATTTGAATTATTTTTAAAGCTCAAACATTACTGGTGCCTATTTTTCAGGAGGGGGAGATGGAAGAAGTTTTGAGAGCTTTGGACGAAGAAAATAATCGCTTGGCATCAACATCTAGGAGATCAAACTGGTCTGACTCGGTAAGACTGGCTGCTTTCTTCGTTTCCATCTTTCTTTCTTCTTGGCCATTAAAAAAAAATACTATATTAGCTGTTTGGAAAATATTCAAAGATTGCAACTGTCTTGTAACAAATATTTTTTTTATAAGCAAAATGAGTAGGTTAAAATTGATTAAACTTAGATTTGAGAGTAAAATCACAATTGAAGATCTAAAACCAAGCTTATGGTTTACTGGGAGTTCCAATCATCATTCATACAACTTGTATTTATACAGACTGAACTTTCGGATGAAAGGTTCAAGGACAATCATGAGGATGAGCCCAGGTCAAGGGCAGCCCCACGTACCAAGACTTTCATCAACTTCATTTCTGCAAAACAGCGTGTCATGGACAACACAGTAGCTGGGCGTGTGAGAAAAAGGTCTCTTGTTTATTTCTTAAGCTCCAAACTTGGAATTTGTTTATTATACCATTGAATTTTAATATTTTGATCAGTACTGGTAAGCTTGATGTCTCTGTTATTCCTATATATCTTACAGATAAGCTTTCATTTTGTTCTTTTCATGTTTTTGCTTTTTCTTGGCCTCAAAGAACACAGTTATTACCTTTGCTCACAAAATGGGCTCATGGGAATAATCTGCTAATCTAGTAATTCTCAGTCTGTGTACTATCTTAAGTCATGAAACTGTAGCTCTGGGACAGAAAAGCAACCATTTTCATCTCTATGTTTGAATCAGAAAAAGCTAAAACTCAATTAAGATTTTGATTACTTCTGAGCTGTCTTAATCTGATATAGTTATATGCGTTACTGTCCTCATCATTTAATATTATTCTGATCAAACTGCAAATCTACATGTCTTCCTGGTTAAAAAATTGGGGTCGATGTGTATAGCAATTCTTTCAAAACTGAATTGGTACTGTTGTTTCTTTCTTATCAATCTATTTGAGACCAGCCTAGCCAAAATATATGTGACGCTATAAATGTAAATGTATTATGATCTTTACTTTTTTCATTTGTTTTTTCTTCAACAAAGATTTGAAGATCTCAGCAAGCTGATTGAACTAGATGTGTCAGCGTTTGACATGTTTGATCTCCCTCCAGTCAAGGAGTATGAGCTGTACATCCGCAGCTTTGGCAGGTCGGATACACAACAAGCTTACGTTCAGACCAGGGACGACGATGTTGACAGAGATATCCAAACTGAGGAGATTGAGGTTCTCAGCAAGTGGACACAACATCCACCTGACGAGGACACGGCAGTTGGAGGTAGCTCGAGGTGGAATGATTGCATGGGTTTAGCCCATCCACACAAAGTGGATCTCAGCCACAGGACCAACAAATTCATGGAACCTGAGACCATTTGGAATGAAGTTTAAGGCTCTATGTTCTTGTTAACTGATGCTATGTTTTACATAGTCTTTATCTTTACTGATGTCAAATTGCAAGAAAGCCAAGACATTTGTACTTTTCACTGGCTTCAAAGGATTGAGGCAAACACAGAATTGGATTTAAAACTATCCAAAAACAAAAAACAAAACAAAACAAAAAAACCAACTAACCAAAAACAAAATAATTTTCTCTTGGTATGGACAAACTGATTTGATCCTTTTGTCCAGAAAACAAAACAACACAATTTTTTACTTTCAATTTTGCATAGGTGTTCAATGCCTTTTTTTTTTCCTTTTTAAAATGATTTCATCATAATCTATTATTTTCTTTCACCTTACCAGGTGAGGGCATCAACGTCCAAGCCCTTGATCAAAGCTCAGAGTTGGTCAAGAAGACAGATCCAGCCAAGGTCACTCAATTTCTGGACAGAGTTGGGCAGGTAAGTGAGCTGGAAGTTTTACAAGTCATACAATGCAGACAAATAAAAGTTTGTTAAAAAAACTATTGAGTCAAGGGGCACAAAAATATTAATATTGACCCTTTAGTGGCAGCAAATATGGATTGTACAGAGTAAATCAAGTCAATATTTTCCTCTGGCATGTACCTTTAGGTTCAAAAGTTTATGTCTTGCAGTTCAGTTTTTTAAATCATTTTCTTTTGTTTTATTCTTCTTTTTTTTTAAAAAAGCTTCATGACTCCTTGGGCCTCTCATTGAACTAAGCAGTAATACCTCATTCTTGACTCAAACTTTTTTTGATGCAATAATTTTTTGATAAACTGATTCTTTATTAGTTATTAGACTATTTTTCTACCTTCTTCCAAAGAAAATAAGTAAGATCCATAGATTTTGTGGCTAAGAATTAGCTTTAAAGGTAATTTGAAAGGAGCAAAAAGTATAAGCTTAGGCGATAATAGTCTAAATAAAAGTAAATAATTGAGTTGTCTGTTACACATGCTGATCTTTTTCTTTCAAATTTCAATTCATAGTGAATGTTGATGAAAAATCAAGCTCGTTTTTTAAATTAAGTCCATCATGCCTAAAGAAGATTTGATGATGGCAAGTTGAGAAAGGGATAAAAGATTAGTCTTTAGAATTTTCCTTTGATTATTCATTTCAATACTGCCAAAAAATAAAGTACGTAATTCGTAATATGAGTTTAATGTTTGTCTTTGACATTGATTTCAAATGAATCTGCACAAAGAGCCCTTCTTTGTCTGCTTTTAATGAGTTTGACTTTTGTAGTGTTCAAAGTTCTCTCACCATATTCTCTGTTGAACCCAGTGGCTGTTTACAGTGCTGGAAGAAGAATCGGGCGAAGGTGACTCGGAAGAGCGTAGAGACAGAGAGTCCAGACCAACAGCAAGCTTCAGTGAGAGCGTATCTCAGTTGGGTCAACCAAATTTCCTTGCAGGTTTGTCATGAACTCAGGCTGACTAGATGCAAGGACTTGCAGATATTTTTTAATCTCTGTTTACGGCTAAAAATTTTGTAGCTGATTTTTTGTTGTTGTGACTTCTCATGATATAGCATTTAAATATTAGAACTATAATTCTCTGCAGTATTTTATATACACTACGGTGGAATTATTAAAACAAGTACAGTGAGAGAACTTTGGTTTTTCTTCTTTTAGAAAGTAACGAGCTCTCAGAGGCAGAATTCCCTTATCTTTATTATATTCTATGTGGGTTATGTTGATCAACTCCTTTGGGTAGGTATTATTCTTTTGATCAGGAAAAACTTCCTATATCTAAGCTATTTATATTAAAAAAATAATTTACGAAAACATTGATAATCTAAAATAATTGCACTGATTTGTTTTTTTTGCTGTTGTTTTTTTTTAAATTACAATACTGCTCATTGCATTTCGTGAAAGGGAGCTTCCTTTTCTTTTCAACTTTTTGATCTACAATGGTTTAACAGGTTTTGCGTTACAGTTGTGTTTAATCCTCTTTAATGTTGCTCTTTATCCACAGGCCGGAATGTTCTAGGCCTGTCCTTCTGCAGTGCAGATCCCAACTCTCTGCTGTCTATACATTCCTCCCTATCAGACGGGAGTGAGGTGAGATTGTAAAAATAGATTACAGACATTAGTTATAGGGAACCAAACAATCTAAATAAAATACCATAAGTGTATGGAAAAAAAGGGAAAAGTGAAATGCTGAAAATAAATGTCCTTTCTTATAGTGCATGTCCTGGGACCTGTTGTAACCTATGATTCTGTTGCTATTTATCATATTTATTTATTTTTAAATTATGCATGTGCCAAATGTATACTAATGGTAAATCATTTCATTCAAAGTTTCCAATAGCAAATAGATAGAACAAATTTATATCATTGCCTTATTTGTTTATTTTGTTATTTAATTGATAAAGATCTAAAAGCATTGTACTTGTGATAGAAGCTTCTAGGGATGCCTTTTTTTAAACTACCATTTACTTTCTTGAGGTCTGAGAAGCTGAAACTGCTACGGAAAATATCTAAGCTCCAAAAGAGCTTGGGCTTTGACTTTTGCCATCTCAAAATTTTTATTTGGGAGTATTTTAATTAATATCTAACAATTTTGCAACTTTATAATTGTTTACAAGCCCAGCATACATGTACCTCATGAAAATATTCATAATGTTTGTGAAGATTTAAACATTTTTTTTTGCACTTTAAACTGTTAATTGAATATGAATGAATCATTTAATGAAACAAAGTTACAGCTTTTGAAAACAGATCAATAAAGTGTCCAAGATATTTTTTTTTAGCATTCTACCATTGTAGAATTGTACAATTTCATTTTAGATGCTCTGGAGTTTAGACTCAGTTTCTAGATTAGGAATAGTGGTGAAAAATATCAGCTCTCAGTCGTAGGCTTCTGTGTAGTTTATTCTGTATCATCTTGTTAAGAGATGAAATGAGTTTCATATATTCGTTACATATTTCATAGCAAAAGAAAAGTACTTATATATAAATATATTCATAATTATTTACTTTTTGCAGTTCTTTAACACCTTGTCTACTTCTTCCTCGTTTTCTTTCTTTTTATTTTTTTTTTCTTCTCTTTATCTTCTTTTAATTCTTCTTTTGTCATCTGAAAAACATTTGACTCATTTAAAATATGTTTGCAACCATATTGACATGTGTAACTAATGAAATTGCTCTCTTTTGATTTTTTCAAAGGTGAAAATAATAAATTTAGAAGGAATTAAGTTAAATTAAATTAAATCTATAGAACTGCAACTGTTCACTGCATATATTTCACAGAAGACTCCTTGCTTATGTTTGAATTAGATAACACTGTTGGGATGAATCTGTTTTTACTTAAATCAATACACATTCTCTAGATTTACTTACATTAGGGCATCCTGATTCTGTGAAGGTGTATGAAATGTATTTATATAAACAGTTTAAAAATGCACAAAAAAAGAAAGAAAAATGCACTTAAACTAATATTTCTGCAAATGAAATTACACACAACATGTGCCTCACAAATTAGAATTACTTTTGCTAATCTAATAATACTTTTTAAATCTTTTACTTCTGAAATGTCTTCAGAGGTACAATAGCTATAGACTTACCAGATTTTTTTTGTTTTGTGATATGATTTATAACAGCCAAATGAGGATCTATCAACCATTCGAGCCTCATCTCCAGTAGAAGGAGTGCGTACCTATCTGTCATCTCTTAATCAATATTATATTTTCAATAACCTTTTAACTTTCATATAAGAAGTAGCATTTGTAGCCAATATTTAAACGAATGAACTCTTCATTAGATATGGTGTTGTAATTTGAATTAGATGTTTCTAGATTGTCTCAAGTAGTAGTGAGCTTTCAGATGTCAAAATGATTTATATTATCTCTTGTGAGCTGGAATTTTATTTTCTCCGTTCATTGATGCACTGTCATACTGAGTTATGGGTTGATACTTGAGTTAACATTACCACAAGTAACACCTAAATATCATATCTTCAGTAGTTTGTAGAATAGTTCTCAATTTTTTAAAAAGGTGGGAAGATAATGAAAAATGCGTTTGATCATTGATAAATTCAGATTTACTGAGTTATGATCTATAAAAGAAAAGATAAAGAATTGCAGCTTTACTTTTTTATGGAAAAATCCAGAAGATGACCAGTAATAAAGGAAGGTTTTAATGTGACAGAAGTTTATACCACACGTATATGTATCTGGGAATGCACAGGATAACTACTTGACTGTAATTGAATATGATTCCACTTTATGAAAAATGCATATTGTGACTAAAAAATATTCCTAGAGGAATAATCCTGTTTTGGTTTTAGAGGAGATGTTGAATTTGTACCTTTGCTAAGAAAGCAAGAAAAAGAGGAATTTGGTTATTTCTAAAGCCTTTTTTCCTTCAAATTTATATTTGCAGAGAATGATTGAAGGCCTTCATGAATTTGTTTATCTTTGTTTATGTGTTACAGCATTAAAACTGACATCGAAGCAGAAAGCTAGTTAAATAGTTTTCTGTTCTATTTTTTAAAACATTTAAATTGTAGTTGAAATATTATCTTCGAATGCTGAGATAAGAAAAAAGTCCAAAGATTGGTACATTTGAGTTTCCCCGATGACCATTGCTTTCTCTTTCCTCTCTCGCTTTCTCTGTTTCATTCTCTCTCTCTCTCTCTCTCTCTCTCTCTCTCTCTCTCTCTCTCTCTCTCTCTCTCTCTCTCCCTCTCCCTCTCCCTCTCCCTCTCTCTCTCTCTCTCTCTCTCTCTCCCTCTCCCTCTCTCTCTCTCTCTCTCTCTCTCTCTCTCTCTCTCTCTCTCTCTCTCTCTCTCTCTCTCTCTCTCTCTCTCTCTTCTTACTCCCATTATTTCTACCACCAGCGCTCACCATCTGCCCAATTTCCTATCATTATAAAGTCAAATGGCAAGATACTTCAATCGGATGTAGAAATAACAAATAGCAGCTTCAATATCAACTTAACTTTGTACCAGGATCATTGTGTCATATATTCAAATATATTATTTTAGATTAACAAAGACTCTCATCAACTTTAATGGTCGCAGTGAATTTGAAGTTTTATTATTCGATTCGGCTGAGCTAAGGAAAACAAGAATCTAACCAAAAAATATTTGGCTTCTACTAATTTCAATATGAAAAAAGGCTTTTATTTTATGGCTGATTTGTGCTTGTTTTTACTATGTAGATAAAGCGCTTGCTCTTATAAAAAGCCTTAATACTTCTATTCATAAGATTAATTATTGTAAAATCTTTTGTCACTTATAGTTATCCAATAAAAAGGTGATGACATATTTACCAAATTTTGCTTTGGATTAAAAAACACAACAAATTTTGCTTTATAAATCAAGATTGCTTCAATACCACATAAGAATTATGTATATAGGTGAGTCTGACTGTATTTGATTCACTCAAAACAGTTAGGAAGATTAATTATTTCCTTTTCTTTCTGTCTACTTTTCAAAATGCTATTTTCTAAACACAAGCAGAATTTCTTTTTATTGATTTGATGGTTATTTAGTCTCACTTATGCCTTAAATTTTAAATCAAATTGTTCTGGAGCTGCAAGATTTTTTTGCTATATTTCCTCTTGTATCAGTGCAAAATTAAATTCCCTCTATAGGGGTTCATGAAAGAAATTGTAGTCAACACACACCCAAAAACGTTAATATTTGTATTAGAAAGCCTTTTCTTTCCTTCTGTTTCATAGATGTTAACTTCATATGGTGCAAAAGGCTTGTATATAGAGGATGGATTCAAGAGCTAAAGCCAAGAAACTAAATTATTATTATTAGTTCAATGCATTTTACCTCAATAGTTATAACAAGAAAACCTTTATGTTATTTGAAAACAAAACTGTTTTTTTTTAAACTTTACTTATTTCCTAAGATTCCACTTAGAGATTCATGCTGCTAACGCTTGATATAAAAACTTTTATCTTTATTGCTAATAGAACTTGAACCTATCAATAAGAAAAGTTAGCTTATTTTAAAAGTCCCAATCTATTTTAGACTATTTTAAATGCTCATTGCCTTATAATATAGGTACAAATAAATAGGCAACTATGAATTGTCAAGTACAATTGTACCTCTTGGATTTTTTCTTTGTTGCTACATCACCTTAAAAGGAGTATCAAAAATTTTTTGAAAGGTTCAGAAAACACAGGGTTACCTTTTTAATAAGAAAAGTTAGCTTATTTTAAAAGTCCCAATCTATTTTAGACTATTTTAAATGCTCATTGCCTTATAATATAGGTACAAATAAATAGGCAACTATGAATTGTCAAGTACAATTGTACCTCTTGGATTTTTTCTTTGTTGCTACATCACCTTAAAAGGAGTATCAAAAATTTTTTGAAAGGTTCAGAAAACACAGGGTTACCTTTTTCGCTGCACAAAATTTACTGTTTAATCTTTTATTATCACTTTATCCACAGGAAAATCTCACCCAGTTGAGCACATTTTCTGTCATTTGTGTGTGGAATCTGTCTCATCCGGCCTATCCTCAGAGGTATAAACAGGTGTTAAACAAATTAAAAAGAAATAAATCAAAGATAATGAACTGTTATCGCATACATTTTACCACTTTGTAACTTTTGGTTTTAAACAAAAATTCTGGCTGGAATTTTTTTTGGTTTGTGCCGAGAAAAGATTTATATGCTTTTCCTGTTGTAAAAAAAATTTGTAACATTTCATTATTCTGGATACAATGTATCTTGAAATTTCTTAGAAATATTCTTGTTATACAATACTCCTGACTCACTCTCACACTCACACTCAAATATAAAAAATATGGTGCAAAAGTAAATAAAAAGAAACACACACACTAAACAACAAAACAACAAAACATGCAACTGCTCGCAATATTGAGAACATTTTTTTTTTTCAGGATATGTGGCAGTGAAATGCAAATAACATGTGCCTGCTTCAGTCCCACAAAGGCATCCCTTGTTTTTGGAGGCATGGTAAGACTAAGTCCTAAAAATATCTTATAAAACTGAATATGGCAAATTTTGATTAGATTTAAAAAAAAACAACTGTATAAAACATAAACATTTTGATCCTGTCATTCCTTTTCTTGGGCTAATGCGGAGAATGTGTTAACATAAAAAGAGTCTCCCTACTTTCATGTATTTAAAATTAGGAAGGAAATGAAATTTTTTTTTTGTCTTAAGAATAAATTAGAAAAGGCCCTTTAATTTTCAAGCCTAAAGAAAAAAAAACAAAACAGTGCCAACGCAATGTCCAATCTTAATGTCTTCATTGCAAATAAGCCTTTCAGATATCTATGCCATGATTGCTGATATTAAGTCATATGTGCACATGTGCTGTGTCCAAAGGATGGTGTTATTAATATTTAAAATAAATTCTTAGAAAATTGTGGTTCAAAGGATTATATAAAAAAAGCTCTATTTAAGATGGTCGAGAGTTGAACACCTAATGAGGAATCTGCATAGAGACTTAACAATGTGAGGTACAAACTGAAGCAGGTTTGATATCATTTTCTTGAGAGTTAGTGGCATCAAAGCAATCAATCAAACAGCCCAATTGTCTCCCCCTTTTGTCTGCTTTGCCAGCGGGATGGCTCTGTGGCTCTGTGGGATCTCAGGGAACCAGGTTCACTACATCATAGTTTTGAGCTGGATGGGCTCAAGCATCTGGTCAGGTTCCCGACATACAACACAGGTGAGTTAGGTTGCCATATGGATTTTGAGTCAGGTTGCCAGCTGGGTTTTGAGCTAGGTTGTCAGATGGGTTTCGAGTCAGTTTGGCAGATGGCTTTTGAGCCAGGTTGCCAGATGGGTTTTGAGTTAGTTTATTAGGTTGAAGGCCTTCATGAATTTGGGGTTGCCAGTTTGGCTGAAATTACTACTATTCCTAGCCTATATTTGATTGGGACATAAGAACATTTTCTCTTTTTATTTCATAATTTTTACCACAAGGGGGTGGAACAACTTTGAAAATATTGATATCCTCCACCCCCTTTTGCTGTGTATCTAACACTGCATAATTTTCTTGCTACTTCTGACTGTCATCCAATACTGCTATTGCCCAGAGTGGGAAGAGAATGCATTGAATTTGCCTCACACATTTTTTTTTCCAACCTTCAGCCGGTATCAGTGAATGCCACCACAGTCCTGTTGTATCAATAGCTGCTGTTTACTCTAATATAGTAGGGTGAGTCGTCAAAGTCCTTTACAGGATTTTCCTACATTTCATCATCTTCATCTTTATTATCACCACCATTTAGCATTATGAACTTCTTCATTATCACAAATCAATTTAAATATCATAATTATCATTCCATGGGTCACCATGGCCCAAAGATCATTATCATACTTCATCATCCTTATCATCTCTTTAGCTCTTGCAGTCATTCTCTTGTAATCAAGATTATTTTCAATATCATCATTGTTTACGTTTTTAATGAAAAAATTGTTTTGATATTGCATTATCTTCCTGGTTGTCATTATTATAATTCTTCTCTGTAAATAAACAACAGAAAAAAAATCATGTCGTGAAGCACAAGAAACAAACATTTTTTTTTGTTTTGTTCTTCAGGTCACTCAAGGATGAAGACATGGCAGGTAAAATTATACAAGAAATTATAAAAAAAAATTATTGTTAATATTAATTAACACAAAAAAAATAGTCTTTTGAATTTTTTTCATAATTTTTAAAGAGTAAACATGCACTCCCACAATTAAGTATTTTCAAATTCATCCAGGTTTATAAGTTTTGAAGTTTATATCAGTTTGAAATTTCTCACTTTCAAACCTAGATGAATTTTTTTCCTCAACTTGTCACACTCTCTACTGTTCGAAACAAAATGAAGCAGAACAAAACAAAATATTAAAAGAGAAAAACAAAACTTATATCGGTAATACTCAAAGTAAGTCAGAAAAATTTGCATAACTTGAAAAAAATGTCCGGTTTTATATTGATTATTGATCACAAAAAAAAGCAACATTTGTTAATTCAAATGTTTTTTCTTTGAAACCTAGACAAAGTATAAAGTATAAGAATCTCAATTATCGGTTTCTTCAAACTGTCTGATTTCAGAGTCAAGCTCAGGTCTATCATTTCAACTGGCATCTGTAGACGAGAAAGCCACAGTCAATTTGTGGGTAAGTTGCAGTCTTCAGAAAATCTGATTTTCAAACTGTACCTTGGTATAACTGGCGGACATGGAATGTCTGACAGGAGAGCCTCATGTTTTTTCTTTGTTCTCCTCGTTGTATGTTTTATGTTTAACATCATATCATACTTTTGTTATCATTGTCCCTGTCTACATTGCTTTTACCATGAGCTGTCCTTATACATATCTCACATTTTTAAGTATTTACTGATTTTCATAATAGTCGTGAATTTGAAGGGTGACAACCTATTCAATTTTTTCCTCACTGATTATTCCTCCTCCCCTAGGTTGTTGCTGAGATTGCGGTCCCTGAGATGGCGGGGTCAATGCATGACCTTGGGTTATCTCCGGGTGGGAAGATCAAAATCATGAAAAGCTCCAGCATTGCTGTGAACAACCCTAGCAAGTGAGGAACATGATGTTTGGCGGATAAAGATTGAAGGAAAAAATAACTAAATAAATTCGCACAACTTAACATTGGTACTGCTGATAACAAAATATCTGAGACAAAAAAATAAAATGTTTCTAGTGTTAAAAACATTTAAATCTCAATGAGCAAGTGTAATGTAATAAATTTTTTGCTTTATTGTCTATAGGTGTTTTGTTACCAAATTGTTTATATCCATTGAACCAAATCCACAGTTAGTGATGATATCTCGATGGTAATAATAATTATCATAATAATAATAATAATAAACATAATAATAATAGTAATAATAATAATAATAATAATATTTTTTGACTTAATCCAGTATCGTATATTAAACTGAAACTAAAAACGGAATATTTCTCTTTTTACCTTCTTTATCTTATTACATTTTTATATGCTGAAAAAAAAGTTTTCAAGCGCTTAGATTGCTATTTTTTTACCGTGTTCAAATTACCCCTTAATGTTACTTCATCTCTGGCCTTAAATTGTACGTGATTTATGTTTCAAGAGCTGCAATCTAGCTTTTACACACTTTGCATAATTTGGAAATGATTAACTTGTGATCAAATCTTAGTTAAAGTAACTCCCCCTTCTCCTCCTCTTCCAAAAAAAATTTAATTGAACTCTGATATCAATATTTTTTGCCTTTGTCCAGATATTTATCACTCTCTCCTGAGTTGAAAGCTCTGGACCTCCAACTCAACCCTGGTGACCTCAATCATTTTTATGTTGGAACTGATGTTGTGAGTTGCACTGGTTATAATCTTAAAACCAACCAAAATGTACAAATGTAATTTGAAAGTACAGATGGATATCTAAGAACAAGGCACAGAAAAACCTCAAATGTTTTTTTCCAAGCTCTTTACTTCCTAGCCAAGAAAACAAAATGAGTTTTTAGTCTTATTCACCCTTCTTCAAAAACATAGAGGATAGAACACTAAATAAATGCATTATGCAAATCTTCATTTAAATTTTTCTTCTTTTTTGTTTCTCTCTGTCTTTGCCCTCTCTGAAACTGTTTTATTTATTTTACTGTCACTGGGGAAATGTGCAAATAAAAATGTAAAAAATTGCCAAAAATAGAGGAGTGTTATTTTTGTATCATAGACTAGTCTAGAATTTATGATTAAATTAAAATTAAAAAAGAAAAGAAAGTGAATCAAAAAAGCTACAGAGAAAAGCACCAATTATTTAAGAACAAATTAAAAAAAAACAATATATTGAAAAAAAAAAACAATGGAAGAAAATTTCTTGTATAAGCGTATATTATAATTAGTATTCATTCAAATTTCTTAGCATTGTTTATATACTTTTGTCGTGCCTCAATGTACAATTTTCTCATATTATCTAAAAAAAAATAACAAAAAAATTCTGTGGAGACAGATTTGAGTACCTGTTTCATCTCTCTCTCTCTGTCTGTTTCTTTTAGTCTTTATTAGTTTAGCTTCTCTATAGCTTTTGGACCTGTAAAGTTTATGACTTTAGTTCTATCAGTTTTTGTTAGCGAGTTAAGTCACTGTCAGGTTTATCTCATGTCTAGGGATGTGTGGTTCACGGTGTCAGATTTGGCAGCCGTGTCTACCCTCAGAGCCATTCTTCCCTTGTTGGTGAGTTGTCTTTTTTTGTCATATATGACGCAGTTAAGTTTCTACATTTTAATCTTATTATAGAAGAATAAGCACCACAAAGTGGATGAAGATAAGTACATGATCATGAAACTTTATCATCGAGGAATGCCCTTTTACTGTAAGATAATTTTTGTATCAGTTTTCAACAGGTGCAGAAAATTCCAACAAAACTTGGGAACTGATAGATTTGAAAAAGGTTTAAAGAGATAGGAAGCTCATGAAGGAATTATGATTTTCGTCACTTAGGGTTACCCAATAAAATGACATCAACTTAAACACCGGCTGCGATGATTTAATACCTAGAATGAAAAAAAAAGAAATTGATTACTGACACATCGAATACTGACACAGATGGCCATTTGAATTTCTAAAATTGTGTGAGTTTTTTTTTATTTTTGAAAATGGTAAATAAATCTTTTTACTTATTTATAAAAGGAACTATAGAAGGAAGCATTTCTAGAGTTAGAATTTTTAAACTAACGAAATTGAACTTAGCTATATCTTTATTTAAACATATAACAATGTGATGTCATTCTAGACTGCCCAAAGCTTGAAAAAATGAGGAAATATTTAAAAACTTCTGAATATACTCTCTTTTTTTTTCTCTCTCAGATTCTCCAGTTCCCATTGTATCCATTGATTTCTCTCCATTTGGGCAGCCATATTTTTTGGTAAGAATTTTGGATATTCTTGTAAAATGAGTTTCTTTCCAACAATTATGCCCACCACTCAAACCAAACACTTTGTAAATTTGTGTTTTTGTTTTTGATTTTTTTTTTGAAAGACTTGGAAAACTATTATAATAGATCTTTTATGTTGGATATAGTTAAAGGTTATTAGGACAACAAACATTTTTAGATTCACCAAATTTAAAGTAACATTTTAAATTTGCCTGGACTTCTTGTGTTCATCTTATTTTGCCAAAGCACTTTGGGAATGAAGGAGGGAGTGGAGGTTTCTAGTACCCTGAATTTCTTTTGCATATTTATAATTGTAAATTTTTTTTTCAAAAATTCAGGCTGGATGTAGAGATGGAACTCTTCACTTATTTAATACAAAAATGGGTAAGTTTCTTCTTGTTTATGCCATTACTGTTATTTCTTTGTCTAGCCTTTTACTGAACATTAATATATTTTTTTCTTCTGATTACCTCAACCAATTAAGACAGATCTTAACCACGATTGAAAAGTCCATAAAAATAAATTCCATTCAACTGAAGCATCTTGTTTCTATGAGTTCAATTTCAGGAGACTGTAAATGGTTTTATTAAAGAAAACAAAAATTTAAGTTTTGGCTCACTGAATGATTTTGGTTATTTTGCGTTACACTGGATCAACGATTTTCTCGTGGAGCCGATCCCGTGTGGCCTTCAATAATTTTTTTCTCGCCATCTGTTGTGTCTATCCCTTAAGTGAATCTTCCTATGCAAGCACAGCTTCTTAGTTTCGAATGTGTGAAGACGAGAGTGAAAGAAAAAGAGCCCATACTTTTATTTTTATGAATTTACGCTAGATCTAGATCTAGTTAAATTTCACATGCAGGCATATTACCTAATGGATTAATGTTTTGGGGGCCAGTTCTATAAAAATTGTCTACCGTAAAAAAATCATTAAAAAAAAACCTTTGATATTTAATGCTCAAATTTGTTTTATTTTAAATGTTTATTTTTTTAGTTTGCATGGCCAAATTTCATGTAAATTAATTCATTAGGAATGTCATGTTAATTTTTTTAACTGCCCTGAAATGCTTGCTTTTAACGCTTGTAAACCTAAAAGTAGCCCAGGGTTGAGTGAGTTGAAAAAGTTTGTAAGTTACTTGTCACAATACATTTCCTAAAGCCATAGGACTATACCTGATATTTGTATGCTATTAAAGAACTCAAACATTTTTTTTCTGCTTCCATTTCCTATGAACAATGCCTTTTCATAACAGAATGCCCAGTCGCAACCTGGCGAGAATTTGTCTCAGGGGAGAGCATCTTGAGTGTTCGCTGGTCCACAAGTCGCCCTGCAGTGTTCTTTGTTCTTGACAACAATTCCACTGTTTTCACATTTGATCTTGTAGAGAATGGCCTCACACCAATCAAGATGGATCGGATTACAAAGGCAGAGTAAGGGGTTACATGAAAATGTTGTGGTTTGCCTGACTAATTTTAGTGCATCAAGAAAGATTTACATTTGTAGTGAATTTTTTACAACTTCAATGTCAGAAATGTTGAGGATTTTTAACCTTGTATATATCTTCTTTACATTAAATTTGTGATAATTTGAAGTCTCAAGCTGCTTTCATGTATGAGATAAAATCTACATCACACATGTGTCAGTGAATTCTCAATACGGGGTACCATTACCTTTCTTATTTTATTTTTCGTGATTGCACTGTATCTTGATGCACAACTGACTGAATATACTGACACTTTTGGTTCTTCTTTAGATCTTGCCTTATCATTTTGATTTTTCTAAAGAACATCAATTGATTATATCTATTTTATTGCCCACAGATCAGCTCTCTTTGTGAACTAAGCTGCTCAAAACATAGACCAACAAATCTATCAAACTTGTTGCTAAATCAGTAAAGGGATAATTCAGACAAAAAAATCATGGATCATTTTCATTGACTAGTTTGTGTTTTTTTAGGGAAAATGTTTGTTTTTAATTATAATGATAACTTAGGTTTTTTTTGCCCATGATTATTTGTAAGGTTCGGCGTGTTTTAGTGAAATTCAATGCATTTTTTTCAAATAATCTATGTAATCATTAATTTTTTTTATTCTTGTCAATTTCTTTTAACTTACATCTTCAGTGCTATGATCATGGAAGTTGGTGGGGATCCGAACCTAATTACTCCAGGAGTGAACCGACCCGCCTACATGGTACAGTGCAATTTAGTCTTAGAGTCTTAGAAAGACTTAAGAGATATTAAAAAATTTAGAACTTCTTTATGTCTAGAGTGTAATTGTATTCTTGAAATCTTTGAACAACTTTCAAGCTATGGTTTTTCTCCTTGCTCTGTTTTTAGCTATTCAACTTGTGCACACTAAACGGTGGTGTGCAGCATTTTCAAATTTATAGCTTTTTCTGTTTCATGGTTTATATCAGTATTCTCCCACTGCTCAGCACCACCAAAAAGTATCTTCTGTATGTGATTATGAAGATAGATAATGATGGAAACAAATTTACTGCCTACATGCTTGAACAAATGAATGTTACAACAGAGCCTTGAAGTAATGATAAAATCTAAATATAATTCTGTATTCTTAAATAGAACCAACTTTACCAAGACTAACCCTATCTGTTATCACCAGGTGTTTGCACTGGATGATGGCTCCACCGAAATTCTCACCATCAGTCGTGCAATGCGAGAGCAGCAGCCGTTGGAGGAAGATTTTCTAGCAACTTATGTGGATCGATATTAGCCTCGATCCTTAACTTTAAAGTTATAGACCAAATGGCTTATTTAGGTTTAATATTAGGGACCAAAATCTCATTGATATCTATGGAAGCACATAGAGTAAAGATAGCATGGAAATTTAAATATCGTTTTCTTTGGATCAGATAAATCAAAACATCCTTTATTCTACTTAACGTGAAAAAAAAAAAAAAAAAAAAAAAAAGCAGTTGAAGAAAATGTCAATTTCAAAGGAGTCTAATGTGTCATGGCAATATTTTTATTAAACACATAGTATGTAGGCCTAATGATTTTGATTTGAGAATCCAATATCAGTTTCAGCGATTAATTCAGTTATTTAATTTTTGGATATTATATGAGGTCGAAAGGGTTCTTTTCGTCACCTTTGTTTCTATTGCGATGAAACCCTATTAATCTTATCCAAGGTCCGGCTGTCATTCTGACTCTACTCATTGTGCATAGTTTGAAGCTAAAAACTTCAAACATTCCTGGCTTAGCTTACAATTTATAATTTTGCCGATCAGCAATTACTAGATAAAGCGGAATAAGACAAGATACTGGAAAGTCTGCAAGAGTTTAAAAAATTGAAGCAATAAACACCTATCTCCTCAGACTTAAGTTCACTATGTATTCTGATCCAGTAGCGTGAAAGATTCTTTTATGTAAATGAAGAAAAGACGAAAAGTGTTTTGGGATCAAGAAATGTTTCTACAACAAAATGTGGAAAATATGCAAAACAAAAGCAAAGACAATTGTATTTTAGATATTGCTTTATGTTTTCAATGTTTATTTTATTGTCTTAATCTGAGTCTGTGATATGTAAGATAAAAAAGCTCTACTTTGAAAATTGTTTTCATGATCATGATTGTATTATTTATTAACTTGTGGTTAGGGACCAAGAAATCCGTCCAGTATCATTACTAACTGAATTCTACTAGCATCTCACAGTGAAAGAGGAAACTTTATAGTGGACACAATAAGAATATTGTAATGATTGCACAAAGGAAATTTGAATTAGACATAGAAAGCTCTCAACTTTTTTCTGTTGAGGATTTCTTTCTTTCTTCATAGTTCATAGAAAACAAATTTTTCCAATTTATAACAAACTTTAATTTTTCTTATCACTCTGCTTTGTACACATGCAAGGCTAGGAGAAATTCTTTTCCTGTTGGAAGGTAGGCTATATTACTGGCCTCTTTTTTATTTAAAAAGAAGAAAAAAAAAATTTCAATGCAGAATTAAGTTGACTTGCTAAGTAAATGGTAGTCAGCCAATTTTCTCTCACTCTATAAAATTCAAGTCTCCCTTACTTTAACCATAATCCTTTATCCGTTAATGATCATTTCAGAAAGACCCATGAAAGTTAAAAAAAAAAAATGAAAATAGGAAGCAAGACACTGCTGAAAAGCAACAACACCACTTATAATAGTTTTTTTAAATTTTCTTTTCTTTTGTGGTATAAATGTGTACATGCTTGTATACATTTTGAAAGTTGCTCAAAAATAGATGCACATAGAAGGCAAATGCAACAAAATAGGGGAAAAACTAAATGAAAATAGTCTCATGTTAATTTTTACTATATTAAAGAAGTCGTGGCTCCCACCTTGGGAACTTATAAAAAACTTTTCAGTAACTCTAAATCTAAAGCCTCACACAAAAGTTTTCAAGTGCACCCTGTTGTAATGGCCAAGTGTAATCAATACTTTCCCAGTGTTTTTTTTTTTTTCAAAAGAATACCACTATAGCAAAACATTTAGTTTTCAAACACACTGTAAGAATTTGTTAGTAACATTTTTTCCTATGCCTCTTTTGACAATAAATCAATTTTTATAAGTACAATTGTTAATGCTTTCTTCTTTGTGTTAAATGTTTCCCTCTCCCATGTTAAAAAAAAAAATGAAAAGGAATTGAAAGGGGTTTGGCAGTAGAAAGATGCAGAATGAATATATGATAGAAACAATTGACTCTCTCATAAGCAATGCCAACACAATCGTTTTCTTGGATCTCCTTTAATGCTTTGTATGTGTAATAATGAAGTGATCTAACCTTGTTAACGCCAAACTAAAATTGTAATTTAAAGAGGAGCCATATCGCAAAAACAAACACAAAACACATAAAGACTCTCAAAGTGTTAATTGTCATAACCATGATATAATATAGTGAGTTTGTTTTTAAAAGATTTAAAGTGGATCACAATTAATTTTTATTACAGATTTCAATACACTGTGCTCTTGGTTTGGAGATATCATAAAAACTTGAGGGGAAACAATTAATTCTGTAATTCAAAGTGGATGTAACATTTGCTCATACAAAGTAAAGTTATAAATTTGAAAACAAAAGTTGATATTATTTCTCAATGGAGCAAAATTTTGACTACTGTTCTGGCTTCATGAGAAAAAAAATTTTTTTAAATAAAACAGTTATGAAAGACTAAGCTGTAATATTAAGTAAACAAAAATAAATCAGAAAAAAAAATTCTTCAACCATGAACACAATAAAACAACAAACTTAGTTTATTTTATGTCTCTTTATACCAAACTATTGGCAATATCAGTTTTAATAATAGAAATATCGTGTGTAACAAAAAAGTATTCTAATAATAATAATAAAAAGGAATTCCTATGTTTTCAATATAAGTTATAGTAAGATAGAGCTCCACGGAGATCATGAAATAAATTGATTAATGCAACATCTTTCAACGCAGGACTACTTCAAAATGAAACTTTATTTTCATGGAATTTAAAGCTCATGTGTACAATTATAAATTGAAACAACAAAATATCAAATGTGTTGACAATGACAGCATCAATGATTATAAATTTATAACTGAAAATAATTCAGATCAAACAAAAATTCTAGAACACAAAATGTGTATCCAATAAACAATACAGTCAAATACTACAATGTATCAAAGTAAAGACAAGAACCTCAATTTAAAGTCAAAACAACAATTAATAGATCCCATAAAACCAGAAAAAATAATAAAAAAATTTATATTACTTTTAGCAAGTCATTTTGCACAAATAACAACTCACTACAAAAACAAAACAACAGAAAGAAATAAGAGAGAGAAAATTTAAATTAAACAATTAAAAAAATACAATGTGTGGAAACAAATAGAGAAATTGGCAAATAAAATAAGTACATTACAAATAATCAGACTGTGCAAATATGAAAGACTGCATCTCATTTAGATTTGTATATACATTATGTAAATACATTTTTAAATAATTAATTTGAAATTTTTTTTTACAAGACAAATTATTTAAAAATCTTCCATCCTTTAAGCCTGAAATTGAGACTAAATGGGTATTTGTCATCAACATACATGTTTTACAATTTTTCCTCTCAACCTTTTTCAATTGAGAGATATGTAGTATGTCCCATCAATTTGTTTTCCCATAAGACACTTAAAGAAGACATTTTAAGTGGAAAGACAATAGGCATTCTTTCCATATCCAATTCCCTTCAGCCCGAAATCCTTTTTGATAATTCTAATAATTTAGTTTTTCTTGGGCCTATAAGAAGAAATCTATTGTGGTTAATCACAGCATGTCTTTAAGTATAGCAGTTGAATACTTCTTAAGCAAGCTCTTTGCCATCCCTTGCAGATGTCTCAATTTAAACAGTTAGAGATTAACTTGTTGCCGAAACAATCTCTCATTAAACACTGTTCCATTTTTTTTTCACTTGCGGAAATCAAGGATTTTGACATGCATTATCAATAAACATGTGCACAACCAAATGTGTTAGTTTCACAACAAAGTTATACTTACACCTCATCCTTAATTAGGCTTATGACCGAAGTAAGAACTTTGCCAACACTTTTGAAGGTTTCATTGATTGTATGTTAATTATTCTTTGTTTAAAAAAGACTGACTGATCGGTCCAAAACAAGGCAACACCATACAACGCACCATTAGAATCCATAAAGCGGGCCACTAGTTATAATTGATATAAAACGAAAATCTAGCCTGTTTCAATCAACAACATGCATAAAGCAGCAACCATTAAATTGATAAATAATTTACAACAATAGCAGTAACTTTTGCTTCTGTCATTGATATTCTTCATCCATATAAACTTTCGAAGTTTAAGGCATTTTGTCAAGAAACCCCATAAATCATTGTGTGTTTACTTTTGTATAGAGTGGATTCCCTTCCTATTCCTTCAATATCTACATCTATGATGATTAATGATTAAATTTCAACTTTGTCACTGAAGTCGTTTCAGATATCATCAAGACGTGTGGGGTTCAAAACAAATTATAGGGTCCCTGGAAACCTTTTCAGGTGTTAATGATATGTCATGGAGGTTTATCAAATTCTTTTCTTGAAAACGGTTTCAAATGTTTTTGTAATACTAGGCTAGAAATTTGTCAAACCTTGCCTCCCCTTGCAGAATTTTTTTGAAGGGTTTTATTGTATTTATCAACATAGCACTTATAGGCAAAGTATAGACTTAAAAGTTCTCAAAATGGTGCTCAAACAGAGCTTTGGTGGCCTTGCTGGTATCAACACATGCACGCTCAACACCTTTTGTGACACCAGGGGGACCACAACTGAAAACACCCACTTTACGGACCTGAAAAAATAATATTACAATATTGTTGTGTCAGTTCAGGTACTTTCATGATTAAGAATAGGTCATAATCATTATACTAAGAAGATTGATTCCTCTTTTTGGAAATGTATCTATAAACCTTATAATCAAACATAAACATAACTGTTATTGGTGATGCAATAAAAGGTTGCCACAGATAGGCCGTGGTACTTTGCCCCATTAACTAAACCTCATTCTTTCATGTTTCGATGATCTTTCTCTTTTGCTCTACTCCTCTTCGCTAAAATATCATATCACAATTCATCACCTTAATAATGCTCTAATCACAGAAACTTAGATATTGCCATTTATGGTGAACTGATCTTCTTAAAAGCATTAAAAATCTACAAGAAAAAAAAATCTGTAGCATAGCACTGGCTACATAATAAGTTATAAAGTATTTTCTTTTATCCAATAATTTCCACTCCTTCACATCAACTCCCCCCTCTCTTCCCTGTTCCCCACCACACTAAGGCTTAACCCTCCCTCACCTGCGGGTGTGCCCTGTGAACAGCATTCATGATTGTGGTCATCTGAGGCCGACCAAAGTGTGTAGTAGCCTTCAAGCCGGTGAAGACACTTTTTCCACCGTTAATCTTTTGGAAATGTTCTTCAAAGATGTACTGGGAAAAAACATGAGCAGAAAAAAAAGATGAAGAGCTGATCAGTTGAGTATTAAAAAAAAACTTAAAAATTCACTACTACTGCCATCATTTAATTGATCTATGTAAAGTATGATACTTTGGAAAAATATAATACTGCAGCACTAAGTGTTTGACCACACATAACTTCTCAAATGCTAAATTTTGATTTTTGAAATAAGAATCTGAATGAATAGCGACATCAATCCTACTTCATAAGATTTCACGATAATGTGTACTTTAACTTTAAAACATCATTGCATAGTGGTGAATTCAAAACAAATAGGCACACACATTCTGTCTCAAATTCAAACACATCCTAGTTTCTTGGGCTTAGGAGCAAGAAGACGTAGAATGGAGGAATCATTGGGGCTACAACTTTGAACAAAGCCTAGTTACTACCCAACAGCAACATTATTGTCTCTCTACACAACCTTCTATTCACTCTTTAATGGGGACTGTTGTTATAAGAAAAGTAAAGGTATCAGTCCTTCTTTAGAAGTAATCAAAACATTAGCAAAAATCGACATTAGTATGAACCAGCTTTTCAATCACAGCATCATATAAAACAAAGGCTTGGAGCCATTCAAAAGCACTGATACCATTACTCAGAACTGCGTAAAATTTAAGGTAAAAGAGAACATTAAAAAAACATTCTGCTACAAGATAGTACTGCTTATATTTTTTTAACACCAACTGTTAAATAGAACTCATTCCTGTAAATGATCAATGAAGACATACACATATAAAAATAAACTAATAAAAATGAGCCGTTTTGAAAGTGCACTCACCAACAAAGAAGTCCTGAGATCAAAGTTCTGGAAAAACTGCGTAATGAAAATGTCAATGGACACCATGCCATGAGGATCGACTTCTTCCACTTCTCTCAAAATGTCGATGAGCCATTCAAAGTGTCTCTGGCTGCCTGTGATCCAGATAAAATACAGCTGAAATAGAAAAATAAAGCAATTATAAGAAATCTACAGTAATGCATTTATAACGCTTAAAATAATAACAAAAAGCAACAAATTACAAAAAATCTACCTTGATGAATCATACACTAAAGTAAATGTAAAGTAGCAATTTAGAAGGCATTTGGAACATGCACTTTGTGACTTACATTTTCATCCTTTGTATTTTGGTTATTCTTATCATGGAAAACAATCAAATTACCAAATTTTATTAAAGTATTGTATTTTCTGATCTGTATTTTTTACGCTGGACAGAATGATAACCTTGTCAGTATAGTTTTCAGCAACTGAAACTACAAGTTGTTACCTTCTGACATTTGACCTTGTATCGCATGTTGATGGAAGCCATGTGCACAAAGTCCTTTAAGATGGAAGCATAAGGAGTGACGCCGATCCCAGCCCCGACAAGGACACTGACGTCATACTGGTACCAGTCCTGCTGACCAGCCCCGTACGGCCCATCTAGGTAAAGCTGCATAAAGAGAGACAAACAGACATTATTTAACAAGATAGAATTAAAGGTAGCATAAGCAAATGTATGTGGTGCTTCATGATGCAAAATACGGTTCAAAGCTTAATGTTGCTGCTTTTTCATTTGATTACTCCATGGCGCCATCCGGTATTTTAAAGTTTTGGTTTAGTAGATAACATTCTTTCCAATCAACTAAAACTAGTCAAAAGGATGTAGCACATAGACATTTTTTTCCAAATGCTTTGATTTACCATGTGCCTTGTGCCTCTTTGATGGTCAATGCTTTATGACTCTTATTAATTCTTACACAAATAATATCTTAAAATAAAAATGCACTTGACTGAACTCTCTAACTAAAATAATTTTACTCTCTTGTATGAAGCAGAATATGCATGCTCGTTGCAGCATCATGTAAAGAACAGCGCAGTAAGTAGCTTCAAATTAATACCTTTGGGTAAGCCTTGCTCTCCTTCATGTTGTCGTCATCAAAGATATTTCTGAGATTCCAAGTCCATGGGCCGAGAGCACGAATATGAACCTTCAAAGTGTCCTCATGTGGAGCAGAGGTCAGAGTGAAAGGGTGGTACTCGTCCTTGCCCTGAGCCAGACAGGCAATGCGCACCCATTGGCCAGATTTGTACTCAAATCTCGGTGGTCGTTTAAATTCAATCATTGTCACATCTGGTTTGTAAAAAAAAACCCAGAAAAAATAAACAATATGAAGAGCATATTGGTATTACTATTTCTCTCCAGAAAATTCTGAAAGTTTTTAGTGGCAAAACTGATTCTCTCCATTATTTTGGAAAGAACTGCCGCAGCTGCTCTCAATTATTTCACTCAAATAAAGTATCAAATTTGCAGATTTATACCACTAAATGGGTAACAATAAAAATAAAAGAAAAGCTCTAGGTATTTGGCAAAGTGCGGCTTGGAGTTTACCTGCAGATAAATTGTGATATTTTTGCACTAGGTTGGAATCAGGTTGGCAGAAGTGAAGAAAATTATGGCCAAACCTTTTGAGCTTTGCTTTGCTTGAAGAAAATTATAAAGAACTGAGGTCAGTATGAAAAGAATTCTATTAACCACTCATAATTCAGTTATCAAACTACTCCACAGATAAATAGTAACAAAAAATTTCTGTTTCCATCCCCTTCCAGCGCACTTTATCTCTAACCTCATTTTTCTCCACACAACTTACCAGATGGCAGATTTTGGGCTTTGATGATGCACAGCTCAGTTTTCTTGCGGCTCAGGGAGATGAGCTTGTCCATCATATACCAGATGGCTGGACCAACAAAGTAGGCAAAGAACATGGGTTTCTGCACTACCACGCTGGCACCGTGGATGATGGTCAAGACATAGAGGACGATGAACAGCTTGTGGGTCATCCAGAACAGGTTGAAGATGTGCCGCCTGGCGGTCTGAGTGGCAAACACGTACAGGATACACAGGACGAGGACCAGGAGGACTCCAGTGAAACCTAGGAAAGATGCAGGAGGACATATGGGTCATATTTTCTGTCATGTACAATTATTAGGACAAATGGCTAAAAGTATGTACTAGTACAATAATGGCAAGCATTTTTCTGTCATTTTCACTTAAAGCCTTACTTTAACCACTGCTGAGCACTACGTAAAACTGTAGCTCTTATAATTGTTACAATATTACATAACCTTTTAGACCCTTCCCTATTATTATATGGACGAACAACTGGAACTGGAAGAGGACATGGGAGAACAACCTTTTCAACCTGAGCTACAGTTACAGGAGTCAATCATCTGAAAACTTTATGAAACAGCTTAATCACTTCTAAATATCTTATGGCCATGTCTTCAAGCCACCTTATTCGTGGTACATAACTTTGAACCCTCATTTTCTCTAGATCCACCATGCCTGGCTGTAGTTTAAAGAGCCCTTTCATTGATAAAGCGATATTTAACTTCGAAATACCTATCTAGATGGCCAAAATAGTACACTGTTTTGAACCTATATCTCTTTATAGGATTTTGTTTCATCTTATTTATTTTACTGTTTAGCATTGATCAATCCTCTGAAATTCTTAAGGTAAATATGTTAAATGCATCAAAATCTTTAACTGATCTCCAAGTCTGAAGCATCAAGGAACTCAGTTAAAGGTCAAGTTAAGCTCACCTGTCATTGTGCCAAAAAGCCATTGTTGGAAAGTGAAGGGATGATCATGCCTGAAATATAAAGACAAGGCTGTTTTATTTCTTACAATATTTTAATCTATGAAAGACATCATTTGAAAAAACCACAAAAACTACACATATGTTTCCAATGGAGAAAAAATGAATAAACACTGAACATGACTCAAAAAAACCCCAGCAAAACTGAACATTTTTTTCAACATTGAAGTCAGGATTTCATTACTGTCAACTCTCACATAAATACAATAATTATAAAACAGGAAAAAACCTAGTATAAGATGTCAAGTAGATACATCTAAACAGAATGCACCTATCAAAAAAGTGACAAATATTTGTTTTCGAAATTCCATTGTATCATTAATGAAAGATATGAATAGAACATGTACCTGAAAACAAGACTGTTGAAGATACACAAGAATCGTGTTGGCTGGATGACCAGATGGTAGAAATTAAAACTGTAACCCACAATATGAATGGCTGGGGAAGATATGAAATAAATTCTAATTACTGATTTGTTTTGTTTTTTGTTAATTATCTTTTTCAAAGAGATCATAGCCATGCACATTTGTCCAATATAAAACTGAAAAAAAAAATCCAACAAGCTGTAAATTGCAATGTGTTGATAATAACTGATCTAATGGCCAGATATTGATCTGATCATTACAAATAAAACTGGTGGCTATTTGAAACTGAGACATGCACTTCATAATTCGTTTATATAGAGCTCCGATGTAAAGAAGTGTCAGTTTACAGAAAGAACTTAAGTACTAGATATCACAGTCGATAGAGTGATGGAGTAAAATTAAAGAACTTCTCCGTCACCAAGATCTTCCTAGGGACATATAGACTTTACATGGAAATCATACTTTGTCTCTGCTCCGCCCCACCCCCCTCAAAAAAAATTGCATTCCTTACTTGCCATATAAAGTAGAGATGCTTCTCTAACAGAGCAGAGGACTATCCACTTAAAAAACTGCAAACAAAATAATAGCACTGAAGCTCAAATCATTCCTGTTGTTTTGAAAAAAAAAATGATTTATGAGAGCTGCTTTTGGATTTCTAAGGTTCTCAAAGACAATGCATTAGGGAGATTTATCCACATTAAGAAAGAAATATTCTGTTGGAGACAAGAAGCCACAATAGGCTTTGATTCTAACTGTAATAGGATTGTGGTAACACTTACCAGAGAAGAAAAGAGCAGTCCAAGCCACTATCTTGTGAAAGGAGACATGGGAGTCAAAGGGAATGAAAAGATTTAAAGGTGTCGATCGCAGAAATGTGATGGTGTTTCTGCACATTGTCAGCAGAAGGAAACTGAAGACAGGAAGCACAAAGCAAACGTCAGTACAAAATTAACAAAAGTTAAGGTCGTACTAGGAGTAAAATATATCTTATAAACTAATGTGAGAGAAAATTCTTTAGTTATCCACTTCATTTTTCCATCCTCTTCCTTTTTTTCTGTTCTACTCCTCTTCCAACTATATTCTCCTCCTTCTATCTCTTGAACCCTAAGCCAGTCTACCTATCTACTTCACTCCCATATCTGGACGTGAAAGAATAAAGACTCAGGAAGATAGACAGCTGTATAGCTAAAAAAGACAAATACCTGAATGTGAAGGACATCGAAGCAGCTGCTCCTCTGGTGATACTAATGCCATAACTCATCAACTTCCTAAACCCAGTATGTTCCTGCTCAACGCTGTAGTCTGGAAATATTAAGTTGTGTAGCGTTAAAAAATATCTAGTGTGCATAAAGACAGAAAAAGATTGTGTAAAGATGAGCAGTGAAAAAAGAAAATGAATGAGTGATTAATAAGCACCAACCATGTTGGCATTTGCATAATATATGACAAGTTGGACACAAAGATACAATGCATAATCAAAAGTCATTTTACAGATAAGAGGAGAAAAAAGGCACCCCATGAATAACTTTAAACTCTCTTGTAACCTCAGTAATCTAAGTATAGGACACTGTACAGTGACAACTTGGCCTCGAAAAATCTATTCAAGATTACAGAATAAGTATCAATATCATTATCTATTTTTTTTTTCAGCAATAATAATAGAAACTTGTTATATTAATTCGATGACAGACCTTTATTCATTTTATTTTTTGTTTATGTAAAGCAACCACTGTTGAAAAATGAAAACATTTGGAAATACAAGATCATGAGAAAGAAATATAATATTGTGTTACAACGGAAGCAAAATTAAAGACAAAACATCGAAAAATGTGCATTTGGGGCTGCACATATAAAAGCCACATAAATTGAAAAGCAAAGCAAGCAATTCATGAAATCTACAATAAACAAATATTTAAACAAAAGGGTGTATTTACAGTAGAATCTCTCCGAGAATAATCCGACGCAAATGCCGAAGAAGATGACGAGGATGAAGATGTGGTGACGGTAGTTCTCAATGAAGTGCTTCCCAATCTTGACTTTTGATTTGAAAGGTGTGTATGTTTCCCTAACGGCCTCAAACTTCCGGATGATGCGTGATGTGTGAGGGGTAGTTCCGTTTCCGTTCGTTGATGGGGCCTCTGATGCGTTTGTTCCTCTGTGGCGTAGATCTGGGTCGGATCTGCAAAGTAGAAACATTAAATCAGACATTAGGTAATAATAAAAAAAAAGAAAATTAAAATATCACAATCAAAGGAAACTTGTTCACATTTTCTGGGGCCAATCAGCACCATAGATATCTTGTATTTCAAATTTACCCATCTCATCATCAAGACCAACACCATCTCAATATGGATGAGCAGCATGGACAGCAACATCTTCATCATCGTTGCAATGACAATGCAAATAATATGTCGAAAAACTAAAAATTAAGCGAGAAACATATTCTTTGTTTTTTAAAAATCTACCAACATGAAGCAACCAACACTTTGAACTGCAATGTTCTGTAAAACCGGTCTTTATGTAAACAATATAGTTCACTGTTCTCAGCATTAAGAAATGCAAGTAAAATTTTTGGCCCTACAATCCTGGATGTAACTGAGCTGTTGTGAGGACCCACAGTAACATATCACAAATAGTTTGATCCAGTAACAATCAACTTTTTCCATGGAGACGTTCCAAGCCCTTCAACTTCCTCACAAAATCCCAAGAAGACCCCAAATTCAATGATCCAGTTTTGAATAAATTACTTACGCAGACACATTAAGCTTCTTGCCATTTCTTCCATTAGGTGGCTGACGCACAACTTTAGTGAGTCCTGATATATGAAAAAGAAGCACAGAAGTAAAATAAAATTAGTTTGCTATGAGAAAAATAATTTTTACGCTGCTTCATATATTATGGAACAAATGACATTGAAAATATGATTAAGCATGCTACTCATATAAGATTTATAAAGTTTTGAAATTAAACAAAAGGACATTAAAATTCATGTGGAACATTCAAGTTATTATTATATAAAGAATTATCAGTATCAAAGTCGGGTCATAATCTTGCAAGTGAAATTTCATATAATTTTTGACTTTTGAATAACTTACACAAAAAAAAGCAATTCACCATTCTAAACAAGATAAAATAACAAACCTATAAGTATTGAAAAGAAAAGCCAATACTATTGAAAATGTGAGATGTAAAAACACAATGCAAAAATTAATAATAAAAAACAAAACAAATGCTACAAAATATGTTTTACCTTTCCAGTCAAACGAGGCATCCCAAAGTGTGTCGATCTGAGGGGAGAGAAGCTGGCAGAAGTCTTCAAACGAGTACATCTCCTTGGTCTGCATGCCCGATTGGTGGCACAGAGACTCAATCATCATGTCTACGTCCTCGTGGTTTGCACTACTCTGGGCAAGCTCTAGCAAAGATCTGGCAGGCAAAGAAATGTAAAATTACATAAGATACAACATAATCCATATGGCTCGAAGAATCAGAAATTGTAAATCTCGCCAGCAAAAATCTTCAACATTTTCTCAAGTTTTTCAATGCAGAAAATGAATCCTTTCAAGCTACAGCATTATAATAATTCTTAAATATTTTTAATAAATAGAAACAAAAATCAAAGCATGAATTATAATAGATATTTCTCATTATTGAATAAATCATTCTCATATACTCATTTAAAAAAAAAAAAAAAAAACAAACAACAAATTTTACTTGCTTTAAGCTTAGGATTAAGGAGGCGAGCAAGAAATCTCAGGTAAAATCTTACATAAAGCAAAATGTTAGTAATGTGTATTCAGCGGTAGAGAGTGGGGAAAGTAAAAAAAAATCATGGTGTAATTTGTTTTGCAAATGAACTAGTAATATGAGGCAGTGCTCAAGCAAAGCTACACTGACCTAAACATCTTGGCGATCTGTGTCTGACTCATATAGCCAGTGCCATCAATGTCATACATATAGAACATGGTCTGTAGTTTCTCCTGTATGGTGCCTGCAAAAAAAGATAGGATGGAAAACATGAAGGAGAGGTGAGGTATGGAAAGAGGACAAAATAAATTAATGGAAATTCTCCAGAACATTTAAAATGGCAGACATAAAATCAGTCTCAGAAAAGACATCTCCTCTAAGCACATCCGCACAAACCTAATTTCCTATTAATTCTGTTGATATACAGACAAAGAGGTGTGTATATCAAAGATATTTCTACTTCCAGCCTCACCTTTAGAGAAGAGCACGACAGCATTGAGGAACTCCCTAAAAGAGATATAGCCGTTCCTGTCAGAGTCAATCAGACTAAAGAAATGTTCCACAAAGTCAGAGTTAGCCTTCACAGCCATTGCCTCAGCAAACTCCTCCTTGGATAACTCAATCTTAAGTTTTTCAGAAAATTGAAAGAAAAATACGAATGAGAGAATTAAAAGTTTTGCATTGTAAATAATAATACCATTAGTACACATTCTATTTATTTATTCATTATAATTGTTATAAGGTAAACATTTTTAGATATGCAAAATTATTCTATATAATATACTGGGTCTATATAGAAACATAAATACATCCAGCTTTTATATATAAATTTTAATTCTTATTTATTGTATGTATTGATGTCTTTTTATGTTAATTGGAATGTCAATTTTGAATTTCCCCAAGAGGGATCAACATTGTAAATCATCTTATCTTAAACAACATCCTTTATACAGTCTACTAAAAATAAAGATATCAGCCATTGTTAAAAATAGGAAGTTATTAAACCAGACAAATGTGTTTTGCTTTATGCAAAAATAGAGCTTCGATATTAAATCAATATACATTTAAAAAAAAAAGGGTGATTGGAAAACAGATGTGCGTGAGGGAATTAAATTATGACCTTACCTTTCCCAAATTGATTACCTGTATTGTTAAGTAAATAAAATCTAATTTTTAAACACTAGTTTTTATAGTTTTTAATCTAGTGGAATTTGAAAACACACAAAACCTTAAATTTCTCAAACCCTTGGAATCTTAACTTCACATTTTCATTTGGGCTCAAATATCTGGCTAATTTATATTTAAGTAATGAGCAGAAAAAGGAGGAATCAACAGACCTCTAAAATATCCTTGTTATATTTTTTCATATCAAAGTGTCCACGATCAAGACTTGGGTCATAGTCCATCTGGAAGGCCTGAAAAATATTACAGAGAAAATATTTGAAACTCTCTCCAAAATCATTTCTGTTCAAATAGTACTTGTAATTGGCTCTAAATATTCTCCCAGATTTTTCTTGCTTTAGATGTTACCAGTTTTAGAATTCTATCCTTTCATCTCACACAAGATTGATCAGGTCTGCCTTTTTCAAAGGATTGCTTGATGCCTTTTACCTGAGTGATCCGCACCATTCATAAATATACAACCTCATATACAGAACACCAACACCAATTACGACAATAAAAACAACCAACAACTGCAACAGCAATCACGACAACAAAGACAAGTGCAGCACAAACAATTGCAAAAACAAAAATATTAGCAATCTAATAGGAAAACAAACAGCAGCAGCAACAGCAGCAAAGAAAACAACTAGAACAAACAATAAATCAGTGTCTCACCTCAGAAAAGACAGTCTTGAAGAATTTCTCAAGAAGTCTATTTCTTTTGTCCTTGGTTGTCACTACTCGATACAATTCATGAAGTTTGACTTCCTCTACAGTAGAACCTACATCATGACTCTGGGCAAAGGCGCACAAAACTGACTCAAAGTCACTCCGCATTGGTTCTGATGGAAATTCCACTACCTGATTTGCAAAAAACAAAAATAATACATTACAAAAGTAGTTAAGGTAGGCTACCAACTTTTCCATATGATTTAAAATTGACTTTATTGATAAGAAGATCCTGATTGAATGAAAAGAAGATATATTATCCCTACTGTAATCCTTACCAACTGGAATGATAGTACTGCAACGCTGCAAAGGCAATCAAAGACTGAAATATCAACAATCAATCAAGAATTTCAATATAATGAGTTTTAGGATAATAAAATTAAAAATCTTACAGGCAACTAGTCGTTAGGTTCGCACAAGGAAGAAACAACCATGTAAATTAATTACGATACAGAAAAATTTTTTTTCACTACGCCCGTCATTTTTCAATTTCATACCTTTCTCTCTTAGCAGATCTAATTCCGTTTACAGTGTGATGTAAAGAAAAAAAAATATGTTCAGCAAATCTTATAGGAAGTTTCAATAAATAGTATAAAAAAGCATTGTTACAAAACAAACCATACGTTGTCTCCTACATCTAAAACATTTAGTCTTTCTAATTTCTGTGAAAACAGTATAACTTACCAGATCATATTCCCTTGGCATGATAATGGCCAGCACATTTCGTTTTTTGTTGGAGCTGACCTTAACTGACACATTTGGAAGAGTACAGATCTTGATGGTTCTTAAAGAGAATTAAGAGTGAAACACATTTAAAAAGTGAAAACCAATTACAAACACAAATTAAAAAAAAAAAAAATTATAAATCTTTGGTTGAAATGATTTTGAGTCCTTTAGAAAGAAACTCTTTACACAAATTTCCTTAAATCACTCAAATGCGCAAAAAAAAAAAAATACTTGTTAGTTCCCAGATGGGAATCCCCCTTTCATAAACTGCATAACTATAATACTCATTTGTGTGCTGAGAAGAGTATTTTGGTTTTAAGTGGCATGTCTAAAGACTAGAAATCCTTCAAAATGCTTTGAACAATTTATTGGGATAAAAATACATACAATTCTCTATTTGCCATTAAAAATAGAAACAATAATAATTAACTAGATAATAGCTGATGCTTACCTGAGGTGAGGCCCAGAGGTGCTGAAAACTTCAAGAAAGCCTTTGTTGGTGAGGTGCAGCTCAACAGACCTCGGCTCCTTGCTGCCCTGCCACTCAAGGGCGTCATGCACTGAGAGATCACAAAAAAAAACAATGCAGCATCAATAAAATTAGTCAGCTGATACATATAAAAAGGGATAAACTTGATTGATTCATAGGATGTAATTTACAATATTTGCTAACCGAAAATAGCAAACTTGTGCAAATCTTTACCATTTTATAATTAAAAACAAAACAAAACACTATGAAAACAAGAACATATTTTGATATCATATTTTTTTATGTTTCGGTAACAGCGAAAGCTGTATTACTGCCTGCTCGTGTCTGACCCATCTCAAAAATATTTTCTCCAGTAACCCCACTAGTCATAGCTTGTATAGATGTAATCCAATTAATGATGAGTCTACCTGAGACACTGCAAGATAATGTCCTCCTCAGAATTCTCCTCCTCTCTTTCTCCAGCTTCATCAGGTTGACACGCCTGTTATGGAGCCACTTCTTCAGCTTGGCTAAAATGTAAGCCGCCAGGATGCACACTGCATACACAAGAAATTGTTAAAATAGTTTTATTTGTGCCAGTTCCTTCAATCTGCCTATTTGATAAAATACAGCATGACAAAAATTTAGCCAAAGCAAACTTTTCAGGGAGGCCAGAAAAGGGTGGCAACTTAGGAATTCAGAGTTAGGAGCTTTCAGGTTAAAAAAATAAAATAAAAGTAAAACAGAGGAACAAAGAGATGAAAAAGCAAAGGAAAGAGACTCTTCAAAGTAGCACTTTAATCTATCAAGTACAACATAAAGTGGATTAATCTATGCTTCCTTTTAAAAATGAAAGATAAGTTAACATGGAAAGATATTAAATTCTCTGAGTCAATCAATCCTAGGATCCAAATAAAAACAGAATTTCCAATCTGCATCATCAGCTCTAAAAACGTACAAAATGGCAGCAATCCAAGACATGTCCAAATTATGATGTATGGGATTTCGCTCCCTTTAAAGAAATTGTAGCTTTCTGGCTTGTAACACTTCTCCAAGTCAGATTTATTGAAGAACATTCGCAGACCACAGGCCCCATCTGAAAAAGAACAAGATGAATTTCATGAAAGCAGCTTATTATATTACAAAAAATGATCTCTTTAAGTTCCACCACCTTGTCACTGAATCTTTTCATCTCTGTTATATTGTCTTGACAAGCTACTATATATCCTAAAATTATTATTATTATTCAAATCTAAAAACCATCTTTAATTAATTTATTCAATCCCTCTTCTTTTGCCTTTTAAATCCATCTTTTAAAACTTGGTTCTTTAATGAATGCAAACATAATAATAATAATAATAATAATAAAGTGCATTTATATAGCGCATATCCAAATGATTAAAATGCTCTATGCGCTTTACAAGAAAAAGAATAAGATAGAAGCAGGCTAGAAGGCCTGAACATACATACATAACATATAGAATGACGTACATAGCATAAAGAATAACATACATATTATATAAAAAATAACATGCATAACATACATTTGCTTAAGAATATGATACAAGTAAAACATCATCTACTGCCGGGAATACGTTGTGGTGAATAAATGGTGTTTAAGCTGCCTTTTAAAGGTCTCTATGGAATCAGACTCTCTGATATATCATCATAACAGAACCCAATCGGTTGCCATGCCATCCCAAAGAAAGGAGCAAAATATAAAATCTAACGCCAGACTCAGTCTTTTCTGTTTTCTTTCACTCAGCACCTTGTCTCATTATCTTCTCGGTCCCTTTAATGCTATTTTTTTAACATGGCCATGGCCCCTCTCTTCCCTGGTTCCATTAAAACCAACCCACATAATAAAATGAAATTTTCAGCCTATAGGAGAACTAATTACAATACCACAATGTGTACTTAATTTACCTTGAGAGACAGTAAACACATCGTCCTGTAGTTGAAGGTCGTCATTCATCATGGCACCAGTAGTGTTTTGCATCACGTAGGACAAGGTAGTGTTCATCAAGGCTTCACGCTCCTCCAAGGAGAACAGGCTGATCAGGGGAGAGCAGCGTCAAATAGTTATCATAGGAAGACTGGAACACAATTCTATTGTAAAAACTTAAACTGTTGGTGGATGCTCATAGGCCTATTGAGATTTTGGGGAAACCAATATATTGTGATTTGAATATGTCTTGAAGTTTGAAAAAATAAATAGAAATTCTAGAGGGTAAAAAGATTGTTTACATGATTTGCCAAATGCATAAAGAGTAAGTAAACCACAATTCATAATTCACTCTAGCTAATGGAGAAAATGGTAAGAAAGGAACATTTAGAAAAAAATGCCATAAATAATTATGTAATACTGAAATTACCAACTTGAATTTATTTTGTAACATGTAGTCTTATATCTGAGAGATAGCTTTAACTCATGAGACAATAT
This sequence comes from Elysia crispata, assembly GCA_033675545.1. Taxonomy (NCBI): domain Eukaryota; kingdom Metazoa; phylum Mollusca; class Gastropoda; family Plakobranchidae; genus Elysia; species Elysia crispata. Next base: position 145,124 of record JAWDGP010004303.1, on the reverse strand, counting down.
GGGGCACGGTATATGTATATGGAAACGTACCCATTGTTTTCATTCTCAAACCAGAATCTGTCACCATCTCTGATTCTGGTGAATTGGTCTATGAGGATGTGGGTGAATAAGTCGCCCGGCCCATTGGGTGTGGTCTCCATCATCCCGCCCACAAACATGTCAACTCTTGACAGGTCGTCACCATGAAGCTTTTTGAAGGCTTTCACCAGCTGAGCAAAAGAGTGGTTTGAATTCAAAAGTTACCGTTAATGCAAAGTGTTGGGGAGCATTTTTTAACACTTACATTGATGTTTTCCAAACAAAATGACACATTTTCACAATCAATGAATAAATAAAGAGCATCTTTCCTCCAATCTGACCCTAAAGTTTTTATTTACAAAGACAATCGTGTATCGAACTTCTCTCAGAATATTCACAGGTCCAACCTAACAAATTAATCAAACAATTAAATTGAGTGCTCTCTTAGAAATTGCATTTGTAGACCTTTGTGCTAATTCTACTCAAGTGATATCTTCAAGAAATCACCAACCACTCACTTTCGGATTTTCCCGAGTCAGCCAAGGATTGATCTCCTCGAAAGTTTTCTTGACCTCTAACCCCATGGTATGTCGCACCGTGTTGTAGTCAGGGAGACCATAATCTCTTCCCTTCATGATTGTCAAAAGAACCGCATCATGGTCAGGGTGGTAGTGAGGGCCATAAAATTTACCTGGAAGATTATGATGAAGATAATGATAATGATGACAATGGGTATGATCATGATTATATTGATGATAATGAATGTGATGAGAAAGACTCAAACAACAAATACTTCATATTTGCACCCTATATGACTTCCCTCAAAGGGACTTACTTCTATAATCCTCCACCACAAAGTTGTCGTCTCTCTCAGCCAACTGGGCCGACAGTCCCCTCAACACCTCAACCATGCCAGCCTCTTGATCCAAGTACGTGTACAGAATCTCCTGTAGAGGATCACATAAGTACATGCTTATCTTTACATTTCAGTTACACACGAATACAACGGCCTCACTTTTTAGAGCAGCTTGGATATCGTTCAAATCAAGATTCCAAGGAAAATGCGAAAAAAAAAACCCATGTAACAGCTGATAATAATAAAGACACAAACATTTCTCAGTTGTGCTTTTTTTCAGAATTTAACATAAAAAAGGCAGTTTGGGCATGCAAAGCCTAATTGGCAGACAATTAACGTGCAACTCTTTATTGGTACATGTCATCATAATATAAATAAGAGTTCTCAGATTTTGTAATAAACATTGTCTTAGTATTCCTTGAATATAAGGCTAGTTTGTACAAAAAGGCTCATTAATCTAGCTGATAATTATTATAAAACTTATGAATGTTGGAATATACCATTGATTTCCAGAATGTATTACACAAGCGATGTGCCGGGTACCCATTTGGCCGTCGTGGGGTGCAATGTTTTTCACTGGGAAGGATACATATTAGCGAGAAATGACTTAGATTTGGTTATGTCTTATTTATCTATTTTTTTTTTTTCATTAGGGCCTAAAATAATGGCAACTCATAACACGTAACCATAAATTACAAGTGTTTTTATGTAGATGGAAGGCAGCAGGGTTTTGAGAAATTTGTAAAATTGGTATAAAGAGTAAATTGTTTAATTTTTAATATATAGATCAGTAGATAGAGAATCAGAGTACTGTACACTTAAAAATTTATAAACAAGCAGAGAGATAAAAGTATATGTAAAATTGATTTGAAAAAAGTCCCCTTTTTTAAGTGTTTTAGACAGAGAGATATCTGTAACTAGGAAGAATATAAATCATGATACGCCTTAAAGAACCTTAAATGACAGAGCCACTTAACATACAAGCTGAAAAAACCCATTCTATGAATGAGACCATAGTGTCAATTTGCAGGCGCTGGGGTGCGAGTGCATTAGTTTATAAATGGTTTTGATAGGCCTATTTATTCTTTTACTTACATGACCCGGATTAAAGCCTCCACCTATCTATCTTTACCTAAAATGTAGATCTAGATATCTCGATAATTCTTATTCTAAACACAAAATCTAGATCAAGAACATAAATCCTCTTAAAAATTCTAAGCCGAAAAGTAAAAAATATAGGGCCTAGGCCCTATCTATCTAGATCTGAACATTTTGATTTAAATGCAGATGCTTTAAATATCTAGTCCCTGGATCTAGGTCTAAGCGTTAAGCAAATGTTCTGGATTCTTTGCTTGGATCTTACACTATCACATGTGGATCTTTTCCAGACTAATTTAGATCTCCCGCCGCCTACATCGTCTGCGTACTTAGGTTTACTTCCTGCCATCTCTGTTAAGCTGTGCTTACAAGAAGTAGTTCGCATATTCGCATTTTTCTTTAAAGATATTATTTAAAAATCACATTTTTGCATTTGATTTTCGAAAAACACTATTTCGGTGAAAAATAATATTTCAACAACACTCCAACCTTCAGGGCAATTTAGTACTATACACCAAATTTGACGTGCATAGATGGTCTAGATATATTTGGTTAGATAGTCCTCATTTTTCACCTAGCTCCATTACGCATGTAAGCTATATAGAAACGCTTGCGTTAGGCTTGTATGTCAAAGAGGTATAATGTATTTAGTATACACTTCATTACTAGTGAATGCAATTTATCTTTTCATATATAAATGAGTTGATAAGATAATTCGGGAAAAAAAACTTACATTTGTGTAATGGCTGGCGGAATAAGAGTCATTATATAGTTCATTGCGCCTGCGTCAAACACGTCCGTGATATCACTTTTTACCCAGGGCTTGTAACCTGCGCAGTCAGGGCAAAGAGAAACAGAGAAGGTTCTGATTAATGTAATCATTGTTAAACAACAATTACCAAAAATTACAAGCATGAGAGAAATATTTTATTCCAAAATGCATTAGTTACAAAGTGGTGGATAAAAATAAGTAAATCCGATTTTAAAAAGAAATAGCTCGTATGGCTCAAGGAGAAGAAAATGGTGGAAGTAGACGAAACCCAAGCAATACTGACCTGTGTATGGTGGAAGTGATTTTCCCGTCAGTTTGGGCAACCAATCGTACACGATAATTTTCTGGTGATCAAGGGATAAAAAAGTTACAATAATATAGCACTAACACTACGAATGACAGTCCTTTTCAAATAAAACCTTCTCAAATCAGAGCTTATCACCAGCATACCATGGTGTCACTTTTTCTTCAGCATTTCTCTATCTTTTTTGCAAATATTTCTGTTATTATATAATTGTTCTTGTTTCCTATATATTCACTGTCTATCATGTCCTGAATTCTCTCTCTCTCTCTCTCTCTCTCTCTCTCTCTCTCTCTCTCTCTCACTCTCTCTCTCTTTCTCTCATTCATTCTGTCTTTGTTGTTGTTGTTGTTGTTGTTGTTGTTGTTGTTGTTGTTGTTGTTGTTGTTGTTGTTGTTGTTGTTGTTGTTGTTGTTGTTGTTGTTCTTCTTCTTCTTCTTCTTCTTCTTCTTCTTCTTCTTCTTCTTCTTTTTCTTCTTCTTCTTCTTCTTCTTCGTCTTCTTTTTTTTCTTCTCCTCCTCCTACGCCTCCCCACTAATTTTTTTTCCTTCTCCTACATTTCTTCTCTCATTCTTCTTTTTTCTCTTTTGCTATTACCGTCACATTTTCTTTTTCATCTACCAGCAGCAGTTAATAACATTTAGTGAAAAAAGTTATAATAAAATGACCGTGCTGCTTTTAACATCTTGTCCCATTTTTCTGTAGATTTCAAAATAATTATTCTAAAGGCAAAATTCTTCGCTCAAACTTTCAGAAGAAAGAAAAAAAAATTCAGGAGACACGACTAAGACTTTCTAAAAACCTGCGGTGTGCACTTGGCTTTTAATGCGTAATAAAAGAAGCTTTAGTGGAGCAACCTTGGCCGACCTATCAAATCTTAGTGGGGAGGGGGAAGGGGAAGGGGGCAGGGAGGTCTTTAAACTCTCTCCCACATGCTTGATCTACGAGCTCGCCTCTGCCCTTACTTCTATCGCATAAAACTGCTTAGCTCTTCACCTAGAGTCGAGAAGATTTTTTGTTTTTAAATGCTGACTGGTCGTTTTTCCCTCAATAGGCTACTCTCACGGCCGATATTACCTCTATTATTTGCATCTCCTTATCTCATCCTTCTCCTCCTTCTCTCTCTCTCTCTCTCTCTCTCTCTCTCTCTCTCTCTCTCTCTCTCTCTCTCTTCCCTTTCTTTTCCTTTTGCTTTTTTAAAGCCTTTGAAATATATCTATGTCATAGCTTTAAACACCATTTATCGATGTTCATTCTCTTTCAAAGCAATCGTAGATTGATTAACAAATCTCTCTAAGTCTTCTTACCTATAAGCAGCAAGTCTGGGGATTAAATGATTATGACCAATCAAGATAGACTATCAAGGGATATGAATACAGAGAGAGACAGAGAGAGAGAAAGAGAGAGAGAGGGAGGAAGAGAGACAGAGAGAGGGAGAGAGAGGGGGAGAGACAGAGAGAGGGAGAGAGAGAGAGAGCGAGAGGGAGATAAAGAGAGAGAGGTAGGGAAAGAGAAGGAGAGAAAGAGAGAGAGATGGAGGGATAGAGTGAGAGGAAGGGAGAAAGAGAGAGAGAGAGAGAGAGAGAGAGAGAGAGAGAGAGAGAGAGAGAGAGAGAGAGAGAGAGAGAGAGAGAGAGAGAGAGAGAGAGAGAGAGAGAGAGAGAGAGAGAGGGAGAGAGAGACATAGAAGGACGAAAGACAGAGAGGGAAGGCGACAGAGACTGAGTCACAGAGGGAGGGATGAGGAGAGAAATAGAGAGAGAGACACAGACAGAGAGACTAGAGAGAGAGAGGCAGACAGAAAGACAGACAGTCAGAGTCAGACCGAGAGGGAGAGAAAAGGGAGGGGGGGGGGTGAGAGGGAACTTTCAAAGAGGTAGAGAAAGAACGAACAGGTGTCTTGACTTACCTGCATAGTGCCTATCACCCATCTCCTGGCTCTCTCAAAAACCACATCACTTGAGAGGTTTCGGCGCCACTTCATCGCCTCTACAGCAATGTTGTTATGATAACGATAGAACAACACACTTAGGGACAGAACTGCTGGATTTTCAAAAGCATGTGTGTCGCCCAGACCTAGCATTCAGTGGCAAGAAACAACAACGTAAAGCTGCTGTTACAATTGAGTTAATGATGAAGAGAAAAATTCATAATTATGAAACAGAGAGATTAACCTGAAAGTTGTTGGAGAATGAACTTATGATACTCTAGACAAGTGTCGGATTAAATGGTTTTTAAATGGACACAGTTAAGCAATTAAAGAACAAGTCATTTAAAAGAAAATGTAAATTGCCAATAACACTGTCATTTGAACACAGTAGGTCTATCTTTGGATGACTTTCAAGTTTGAACTGAAACTGTATAAAGTTATTTTTGGAAAATAATTATTTAAAAAAAATATTTGAAAAGGCCAATCAGGAAAGTAAGCATTCTTCTTGCAAAGAAGAAGACTATGATAATATAAAGAAAAACAACAATGCAAACTAAAAAAAAAATTCTTTAGCTTGATAAAACTGTATGGTATTCAGATGGTGCCATTGTAAGAGATACAGGGGAGGATAACTCACGCCACAGCTCCTCCGCTTTATAGTGGTGATATGTGAACGGGTGATACGGCAAATTCACGTCATTTTTGAAGGGGAAGTTCCCGAAACGGTCCTCACATCCGAGTTTCCCAGAGTGCGGCTCGCGCAGAAATTCGGTGCGCACCATGCTAGTGCCGTACAGAAAACTTCCGTCTATGTAACTGGAGGCTTTATTGATCTGAGAAATTATGAGAAAATATACTATCAAAATCATGAGCATATTTCGATATCAATGGAGTCGCAATGACTACATAGCAAAATTTTGCTATATAAAAATGCAAACCAACGAATACCCCCCCCCCACACACACACATACTTCTTACACAAACACCTTCGAAACTTTTTTTGGTAGCACTTCTCTTTCCCTATTCTCTTTTCATCTTCTTCTTCTCTGCCTCTTCCTTCTCCGTCTCCTTCTCCTTCTTCTTGTTCTCCTTCTTGTTCTTCTTCTTGTTCTTGTTCTTGTTCTTGTTCTTGTTCTTCTTCTTCTTGTTCTTCTTCTTCTTCTTCTTCTTCTTCTTCTTCTTCTTCTTGTTCTTCTTTTTCTTCTGTTCTTTAAGTGAATCAACTGCCCCAATTTAGGAGTTTCAGGCACATGGATGATATTAATAGTGATGAGTTCTACAACTTGACAAAATATGATCATTGCTTTGTTCCTAGCATTTTATCTCTCTCGTTCTCTTCCTCTCTTTATTAACATGTTTGTGTCCATCTCTTACAACTATTGGAGCCCTATAATTGTCTTTTCTTGCGCCGTCCTACTTTCTCTGAGTGTCTTCTCAAACTAGAACAACTCGTGCCTTATTTATCACAATAGAAAGAACCTGTGAATTAACAACTACGCACAAATTATCGCAAACATCTTAAGTGTTTACCTGACGTCTAGGGTTGTTGGGAGAATTTCCCGAGCTTTTATCATAGGCAGCCCTCTCATAGGGCAAGTGACGATCTCCGTTAGCTTCCGGGTCAAAGTCGGGGTCACCTCGGGGAACTAGAGTCTCCAGGATCTCTACAGGACAAGTGACGTCATCGGTGTGTACGATTTCTCTTTGAACAAATAGACCTTAGGGCGAGATGAAAGGATGAATTCAAGGTTATAGAGGATATCTAAATAAACCTCCCTTCACACCGAAAGAAAGATATGGGGTTTTCCTCCCTAATTACTGTCACTGTGAACATAATCATACGTCAAATAAGGCCTATTCTTAATGGGCCAATGATAAGACCTCCCAGGCCGCAACGTTATGGCTATAACTGTATCAAGTATATGTTCAGACATATTTATGAGGCGAGATATAGACAGTCCAGCAAACAAATCTATGCAGGCATACTTTGTTCCTAAAGGTGATAAATTTCGAGGGAGGCAGTTACCAACACTACCCACAGACATCAACAAAGACCTCTGCCGCATACTAGCTGGCGAGATGAAACTCAAAACCAAGAACGACCTCGATCATCTGAGGTCAACAGCAGAAGACAGAGCACAGTGGAGGAGACTATCAGCGAACATCTGAAGTCAACAGCAGAAGACAGAGCACAGTGGAGGAGACTATCAGCGAACATCTGAGGTCATCAGCAGAAGACAGAGCACAGTGGAGGAGACTATCAGCGAACATCTGAAGTCAACAGCAGAAGACAGAGCACAGTGGAGGAGACTATCAGCGAACATCTGAGGTCATCAGCAGAAGACAGAGCACAGTGGAGGAGACTATCAGCGAACATCTGAGGTCATCAGCAGAAGACAGAGCACAGTGGAGGAGACTATCAGCGAACATCTGAAGTCAACAGCAGAAGACAGAGCACAGTGGAGGAGACTATCAGCGAACATCTGAGGTCATCAGCAGAAGACAGAGCACAGTGGAGGAGACTATCAGCGAACATCTGAAGTCAACAGCAGAAGACAGAGCACAGTGGAGGAGACTATCAGCGAACATCTGAAGTCAACAGCAGAAGACAGAGCACAGTGGAGGAGACTATCAGCGAACATCTGAAGT